>WJXA01000021.1:0-32743 GCA_014282245.1 Rhododendron simsii | reverse complement strand
ACAGCTTCTTCTTCTCTGTTCCTCTCGAAGAGAAGGAATAAGCTGTGGAAGCGTTGATTCATCCCGTAATGCCTCGTCTTCAAGCTCTGGAAAGCCATTCGAACTTCAGCTATCTCTTCCCTGACCTTCTTCATTTCTTCTTGTAACCACTTCATCTTCTTGTCAAGTTCTGAAAGTTTATCCCTTCGGGCTTGATAAGGGACAGACGAGAAGCAGTCTCAAGTGCTTTGGCCTCCAATCTGTTGGTTTTCTCAATAGTTGTGCCAATGCTCTCAGACAAGAAGTGATTATAAGCAATCAATTCACTAAATTGTTTAAGGTGCTTTTGAAGAGTGAAGTTGATTGAAGAAGGGAGTCCTTGGGAAAGGGACAAGGCCTGATAGCATACCTCGAAGTGATAAGTTAAACTATGATCAATCAAAGCAGGAAGTCCTAAATGATTTAAAGATTTCAGAAAACTTTTTAGTATTAGAACTTCTTCCTTTGATAGAACATGTTTAATTCTAAAGGAAGGTAAGTCAGAAGGCATGGAGGGGCTCAAAAGTTGTTGAAGGCTTTCGAGAGAATTCGAAGAGGTAGGAAGGATGGGATCAGCAATCTGGTTACAAAATTTTTCCAATTGACTCTTAAAGAGGGATATGTCGAAAACCACTAAGGACAAGTCAATTGGAGCAGAGGAAGATGTGGGATGATCTTCAGGGAAAAGGGCCATGCCTGTTCCCTGCATAAGAATTATAAGTTAAGGTTAAGTAGAATGTAAAACAAGAAAGGAAAGGTATGATTAAGTATCAAGAGTACCTTATCTGAGGAGGAGGCCAAACTGGAGCCTTGATCCTCAGCATTTCTAAGAATATGGCTCTTCGAAGCCAAAGTAGGGTCCATCCTTAAAAGTCCCTCCCCTGAAACCGATAAGGGAGTAAAGGGAAAGTCTCCCTGAAGGATGGGAAGTGGCCCCAGAGTCTTCGAAGGAGCCAAACTGGCCAGTACTTGTGCAAAGGTTGGCTCAGTAAGGAATGACAGCAAAGTGTGTATGTCAATATCCTTTGCAGCAAAGTCTTTCTGTATAGAAAGAGCTTGAACAGGGGATGCCTGTAAAAAACAAAAGAAAGTTAGAGTAAATCCTTTCATAATTCGAAAGGCGAGTATTCCGAGGATACCTTGTGAGGGGCATCTGCTAGCATTTGGATTAAGGGCTCTATCACTTCTTGTTGAGGGCAGGGAACAAGAGCTAGGTCCAACGCCTCAACAGGGGATGCAACTTGAGCCTACAAAGAAGTTAACAGCAAGTCACGAGCACAGGAGACACATGAGAATGTATGCAGTTTAAACTGACTTACCTCTTTTGGGGAGGAAGGCTTCTTTGGAGAAACAGGCCTCTTGGGAGGAGTTGTTTTCCTCACATAGGGGAGGGTCTTCTTCACCTGTCTTGTTTCACCTGGTTCGAACTCAAGAATTAGAATTACAGTAAAATCCTCTTATTCTTAAGAGAATACTGAATCATAAATGAGAAAGGAATTTACCCCTTGAGGCCAGTATCTCTGTGTCACTCTCTGTTTCTTCATCACTGGAAGAAACCTGAGGGCCACGCTTCCTGGTGGTCTTTGTCCTTTTCGAAGCTGAAAGGAAAGGGATAAGAAGGTGATTCGGATAAATGATATGGGGTTTAAAAGATTAATTGGAGGGAAGGAAACCAACCTGGAGGTGCAACTGAGGGCTCAAGATAGTGCTTGGTGGGAATTACTTCTGTAGGCTGGGAAGTAATCTTTCTCTTCTTCGAAGCACTTTCTGAAAAAGAGGTGGCACCTGTAGGATGGAATGCACTTAGGTTTGGTTTCAGCAAAAGAGAAGAGATGTTCAGAGACAATTACCTCTTTTTTGTGTTACCCTCGTAGATTGCCTTCTTGGTGGAGAGGGGGGAAGGACCATTGCGATTGGGGAGGCTTCGACTGGAGTCAATCTTTGTTCAACGTCGCCTCCAGCAATGTCTTCGATCCCTCCAGCCAAACCAAATTCGTTGTCGGAGGAGAAAGATGACGAGTTATTTTTTCCTCCATGCCCAAACTCAGACTTCTCAAACCCAATGTGGGCTAGAAACTGTTTGTAGGGTTTAATCCCTGAGAGGAAGGAGCAGTTGGAGTGCCACCAGTTGTCAAATGCAGGGGTGGTGCGCACTTCAGGTTCCCTGAACTCCTGAGTGACTGTCCTCCTCAATGCATGTCTGGCTTGGGCAAACCCCGTCAGAAATTGGTCAGCCATGATCGGTGATCGTTCAGACATACAGATGTTGGCGAGGCCACAGTAAGGAGTGGGTATGCCTTGAACAAAGTCCAGTTGCCTAGCAAATTGTGCAGGGCAATATACCTCTGCATGTGCTATGGACTTGAGGGTATTCGACGAGGAAATGAAGATCTCTCTGCTTGTAAGAATGTTGCCCCATGCTTGGAGAGCTCGAGAGGATCTTCCCTGTCTGTCCGCCAGAATGTCGAACAACCATGTTGGCCCAACAAGAGTAGGGTATGGATTGGGCCACTCCCTATCTGAGGCTAGACCAGCAAAAAAGCAGAGGTAGTACGCCAAAGTCTGTGTTGTGCTATCCTCTGGGTGAACGTAGTTGTCACCATGAACATTGGGCGCCTCGACGACGCCAGTAAGGGATGTGGGTGCTTTGAAGGGACCCAACTCAGGAAAGTAAGCATGAAGCCATAGTTGGATAAACCATTGGGGCCCTCCCTGCGAATAGTTCAAACCCTTCTGGTAGAAGTCGAACCCAGCTTTGTAGACGTGTCCCAAGAAGTAGGAGGCGAAGTCGAACTCTTCTCCTCTAGCAAGTGCAAGTGCCAATGGAACAAATTCATTCATCACTCTTTTCCCAGAGTGGCAGAAGATGTGTTTGCAGAGGGTGTAGAGAATGTAGGCAAAAAACTCTGTCTCGGTCACTTCTCCTACCAATTTCTTTTCCCTGTGGTAGAACTGGGAAAAAGCCCCATTGGTGGCAGTCAAACGAGTAAATACCTCGGGAGGATGGAACTCCTTGGTAGGGTCGAATTGGGGGCCATACGGAATAAGCCCCAGCATTTGGGTAATATCCAGAACTGTGGGTGCCATCATGCCACAGTTAAAGCGAAAGAAGTTGAAAGATGGGTCCCAAAAGGCCAAGGCGGCCTGAATCAGAGAAGGATTTTGTGGGACCCCCCTTCGAAGGAGGGTAATAATTCTTTTTAAACCCACCTTCTCTAAGTCGTCCGACTTCGCAGCCAACATACGAGTGGTCCATATCTTCCAATCCTTGTCCAATGTGGGCCAGCAGGGGAAGGATTTCTTTGGAAAATTTTGCCAATCGAGGCTCGAACAAGCCCGGATTTCGGCATCCCCCAATCGAGGATAGTAGAGAGAAAGGCTAGCAGGGATTTCTCCTATGAGTTGAGGGCCCAAAATGTAAGTACCTTCTTCGCTAGGGTTTGGAATGAAGACCCTGGCATCAAGATAGGGCTCTTCGGTCGGTCCTGGTGTTTGTCCTGACACGAACCGTCTCAAGGCCAAAGAGGGAGTAACATGTTCTCGGGCTGCTGGATTGCTGGAAGAGGCCATTGATTCAGTTTGGGTTTAGCATTGTTGAAGAGGAAAAGGAGAGAGGGTTCTGTTCTTGAGAGTTTTGAGAAAGCTTGAACGCGTAGAGTGTAAGGGGTGGTTTTGAATTAATTCCGCTTTTATACTCCTGCAGGTGGGCCAGGCCTGTAGTGGGCCCGTACCCCGGGGTCCGCTGGGGTTGGTTTTTTCTCTTTAGTAGAGTTATTATTGTTAGAATTTCTATTTTAACAATAAACCCAAGTCCAGCTTGTTGATAAAAAAAAGGGGAAATTTCATTGAATAAACCTACTGGATTACAAAATTGAAATTTGCGTATTTACAAAAAAAAAAAGGCAAAACAAGGGAAATCCTAGTTCCTATGAAAAGAAATACAAATTAGGCCTTCGAAGGGCATGGGTGCTGAGAGGTTGCTTTTTTATTCTCAAAGTAATGAGGAAAGGACCAAGTAACATGACTATGGAACTTGTTCCATGCAAACTGGAGGAATTTCAGCTCCATTTTCCTCATGTCTTCTTTGGAGTCTGACTCCAATTTCTTCTCCAGCAGGGGCCTAAAACGGAGCACCAAAGCTTTGGCTTTCCTTCGAAGCCGAGCCTCCTTTGTTGGACGCTTCATTTGTTGCCTTTTGAAGCGCCTTCGAAGCTTTTTGTCAGCATGGCCAGGCACCACTTCGAAGGACTCAGCAGTGAAGTTATGGATTTGGTCATGCAGTTTTTCAATCCTTTCCTTAGTAAGAGCATAGTCTTGAAGGGTTTGATCGAAGCAATACGCAGCAGTATTGGCTTCGAGCCATGACTTGATTACTGGTAGAAAGTCCAGGAAGCAGTGGATTTGATAGGAAACCGCAGAGGGGATGGAGCATAGCACCAGTGTTTCGCAAGCCCATTTGAAATTGGTGAGTGGGACTTGTTCTTCCAGGATATGGATATCCAGAAAGGAGAAAGCTGCAAGAAGCTGCAAAGCTTTGCTCTTGTCAGCAGGGTAGATGGAATAACCATATTGCCATTGGAAATGAGGGGTGTTAATGGCAAGGTTATTCACCTCATTGAACCAGTCGGGCTCTTCAGGAAGAGGAATCAACTTGTTGGTCTCTTCGAAGTCAGCTGGGAAGTGTGGGGTTTGCACCTCTGTGAGCCAGAGGGTTTTTTGGGCTTGGGCCATGCGTTTGAAGTCGCAATAAGGGGCAGGCCCAAGATAGTTTTCTTCCTGTTTGAGGAAAGGAGAAAACTTGAGAGAGGAATAAATGGATTCGAGCATGCCCATGTGAACGGTGTCGTTACCACTCAAAGGCAGGAATTGACTCGCAAAAAGGGTTCGAAAGTGATGGAATCTATTAGGTGTGGGGTCAGGTTGGTCAAACTTGACCAAGATGGTGTCAGTATTGGTGTTGGCAGAGTTTTCTCCCCATGAGCCTCAGTTGGACCCATCACACAAATTCGAACGGGTTAAAGAGGAATCCCAACCTGTGGAAGATGGGTTGAGGGTATGGAATGTTCGATCAGAGATAATCTTTCCTGCCAACATTCGAGGAGAGTTTGGAGGAGACATTTGAGGAGAAGGGGTTTGGCAATCGAGATTGTCCAAGATAAGATTGATTTCTGGAAGAGAGTCCATAAACACAAGATTTCTTAACAAAGGAAAACTCGAATTCGAAAGGGTTTATGAGGGGTAATGTAATTCGTTAAACCCTATCATTAACTGCCATTTATAGGGAAATTATTGTAGCTATCTTTGGGAAGCTCAATAGACGTGCATGGGAATGAAGTCCTGTCATGCTTCGTGCATCCGAAGTTGAAGGGATATGGGCAGAGAACGTGTGCCATTAACATTTATTTAGCATAAATAAAATGTTATTGTGGGGGGTGCGTTTACATCCTAAAAAGTGCTACCCAATGAAAAAATTCCACGTGGCCCCGAACGGTGCGGCGGTTGCATAAAACCTGTCCCAGTCGAGTACCAATTACAGAGGATTGCGGGAGTTAAAAAGGACACTGTTTTATGACAAACGGTGTCGTTTTAGAGTGAACCGATGTCGTTTGAGTAGTAATTAAACGATGGTTTGGGAGGTTATTGGATCTAACCATTAATTTGGACTTTACGATCATCGAACGGTGTCCTCACTGCCCTGTTTTATAACTGAAATTAGATGCAATTGCAGGGAATCATTTTGGAAGGCAAACACGTTGCATTGATTCACGTTGCTTGAAAATAGGAACCACGATCCAGGAAGTGGCCATGAACACCATGATCGAAGCAAGCAGGGGAAGAAGGAATTCTGGAAATATCGGGGTAACCGTTCGAAAGCCCCCTCAACCGTTTTATGTGGCCAACGTGGATATCAATCGAAGACGTGGGGGTCGAAGGCAAATTCAGCGTCTATAAATAGAAGAAGCAAGTGAAGAGAAGGACACACAAAAAATCCATATCATCTGACAATTCATACAAAATGATTGCTCAGAGATCTATCTTAGATTAGTTTTTAGTTTAGAGTAGGGTCTTTTTTGTAAGTTGAAGGCTTATTTGCATGTAAGATTACTTTCGATTAAATTCAAGTTTTCTTATTTCCTTTAAGTTTTTCCTTACCAAAGAATAGTTGTTTGCAAGTTCGCTTTTGATTAAATTCAGTGTGCTTGCATTTCTTTATTATTCTTGATAGAATCTTAAGAGTGTTTGTATACAAACTTACCTTTGATTAGATTCAGGTTTGTTTGTGTTCAATCATCTTTTCTGATTTCGAAGCGCGTCAATCTTTTATTTGGTTGATACCTTAAGGAAAAATCCTCTTAGTTGAGGTAATCGGACGGATAACACAATTGCCTGATTGAAATTAGTTGTTTCAAATCATTTTGAAAAGAGTAATTTCTTCTTTGAAGTTATTTCTTTTCTGGCACGCCCGCACACAATTATTTGTCGATTGATTTGAGTTAATTCAGCCCAAACAGCCGGCCACCGCCGCACTAGTCTTCGATCTGATGATCTCTCTGCTCACCGCCGCCTCACTAGTTTTCTTCTCACGATCTGTTCTTGTCTTTGCGATTTGTTTTTGTTTGATCCGATGATCGAGCATATCACGCTCTTGCGCGACACCAAGGGTTAATCTGATTCATGATCTGGTATTTTTCATCTAATTGGAAAAGTTGTTGGTTTGAGTTTTGAATTTTCTTTAGGTATTATATTCTGGATTGTATTCCAAAACGATTTTGATTTGTGGAATGGAAAACACACTTTCTTGATTGTGTGTAAGTTGTAACAATTTAACATCTTTGTTGATTGTATACAAATAATCTGTAAAAATTTTATGGTGTATTTTGAAATGAGAAATACGTAAAACATGTGTATTCTATATATCATGGTGTATTTTTATTATCATGCAGAAATATGTCATGAATTTGAAGCCGATTTTATGAATCATGATTCCATGTTCTTAATATGCCATGTTTTAAATGCAGTTGAATTGTTGTTTCGGAACATGTCATGTTAAACAATTTTTCATTTTTTTTTCCAATTAAATCATGGAGTGGATGCGACGGAAGGAGATGGGGGTGGAGGTGGTTTCGAAATATGTCATGAATTTGAAGTCGATTTCATGAAATCATGATTTTGAAGTTCATGGCAGATTTCACAATAAGGTACTTGAATCAACTTATAAAATCTGCCATGATTATGAAGTTTATGTTTTGAAATCCGTTGTGTTTATGAAACCGATTTCATGGTGGAATTCATGGTGGTATCGATTTTGCGTTTATTTGTTGGGATTAACGATTGTCATGTTTTATGGAATAGATGTTAGGTGTATGTATTCAATGGAGATTCAGTGTGTATATGGAATGGAATGGATTTCAATTAGTATTGAAAAGTTTTGTAAAAAAGGATAACAAAGATTTGAGTTATCCCCCTTCATTTTCAAATCATCAATTAAATCCCATTTAATTAGGAAACTATAATTACATACCACCTATTAGGCAACATTTGTTATGCATATTTATGTGTAAGGGTACTATTGGTATTAAAAAAGAGAAAGGATGAAAATATAAGTGCAAAAAAGTCAAAGGATGAAAACTTACGAGGAGAAGCACACGAGGATGGATATTTAAAAACTCCTTAATTTTTTTATTGAACTCACCTCTTTGCAACATTGCTATTTCAAGACTCGCAATACTAAAAGTACAAACAAATAGTATTAGATCATAATACAAGACAACATAAAAGTAAACAGAGGATTACGTTGATTAGGTGTTCGCATACCATATACACTAACTGGTAAAGTGGTTTTCTCTCTCGTCCTTGAATGAATCCTTGCGGCTCTAAGGGACTAGGTATATTAGCTATTCGCAAACCTTCTGGTAGACAGCAGTTTAGAAATAATGCGCATCGTTGGTATAGATTGTGGATTGGAATGCAAGCATGCAATTGCCGACTTTACGATGCACATCACTACCTCCTCAACTTCAGGAGATGGGGTTGAAAGGCATTGGTCCAATACGTGACTCAGTTGTACATTTTCAACAACTGGTGTTGACAGGGAGGAAATGAAATCTCCGGGATGCTTTCCCTTGATCACTTCAAGTGCTAACACTCCAAAACTATACACATCACACTTTTCTGTTACCTTCATTGTGTAAGCAAGCTCTACAAAACGAGAGAAATAGATCAATTTGATTTTGCAACACGTCTTTCGAAAAAACTAAGCAGTTGTACTTTAGTTAAGCAGTGTAAGGTTCATGTATGAATATACAAAAGGTATGCTCTTAAGGAGGACCTGATGTGGCCATGCAACATGTGTTGTGGCCTAAGAGCGGGTACATCCATGGAGGAATCAAAACATTCTCACTATGAACAAAACAAAGCTTTACAAGTAGAGTTTGTAACTCACTAGACTCTCTCTGTTTACATTGCTTAACCTAAAAAACCTAGAACCAATAGCTATTTATTATAGGCAAAACGTTAGATATATTGCACATCACGTTTCAAACATCAAGTTTCTCCAGCCGTTACTCTTGGTAGCTGAAGGATATGGAGTGATGGTGAGAGCTGGCTAAGTTTCTCATTTGGAGTGCTTAGGAACTGGAGGATGGGTGCCACAAAGGCGGCGCCTCATAAGACTGTCGGTACACTTGGTTTTGAGAAATGAAAAGATATAAGGTGTAAACTATTAACTGTTGTTTTAAATAACATATATATAACGCTAAAGTTCAATTTGCATCCCTACACTTTACACTTAGTGTCATCTCATTTTGCAATACATAGTAAATTAGTAACTGAATATACTTTTTCCAGTTTTTGCAACAAAAAAAAAATATCCATACTAAATGAAAAGTAGCTTCTTAACTATGACCATTCTTTAATTTTGCAAATAAAGTGATCATAAAAACTGAACAGATTATTTCATGCCGCTTTTTTCTTTGAATATGTGTTTTAGTGTTTTGAAATACATAAAGTACAAAACAGTTTTCAAAGCACACGAAAAGGCAATTTTTAAAGTGCATATATAAGAAACTGGAGTGTGAAAAAATAAATAATTGTATCCCCTATCTTTAAACAAAAGTGTCCATATGTATATTTTTGTAGCTATATTCTATTCTTCAATGATAAAAAATATTTAAATCTCGGACCACTGAATTAATATTGTTCCATAACAAACACTAATGGAATCTAATGGGAAGGGGAACATCGACACTTGCCCAAAAGTGTGAGGTCTTGAAAAGTGAAATTGATAGTGTAAGGAGCAAAATGACACCAAGCATAAAGTGCAAGGGTGCAAAGTGTACTTTATCCTATATATAAAGCTATGGTTTCCTGGTGCAACATATCCATATGTGCCTGCAAGTGCACTCCAATTGGAGGAATCCAACTTCAAAAGTTTAGCCGTACTGAAGTCCGAAACATGAGCCTCATACTCCTCATCAATCAAAATGTTGTTGCTTGATATGTCACGGTGAACAATTGGTGGGGTGCAATCATGGTGCATGTATGACAAAGCATATGCAACACCTTTGATAATATTCACCCTCTTTGGCCAATCCAATTGTTTAGCTTCTTCGTCTCTGCTTAAAATCAAAGCCAAGCTTCCCCTTTCTATGTACTCATAAACCAGGAAAGAGTTCTGGGCATGCGAACAGAACCCATTAAGCTTCACTATGTTGCGATGCCTGATTTCAGTTAGTGCCCTTATCTCGTTCAAGAAACTTCGACAATCATCCTTAGTAGACAATGGGTGAAGCTTCTTCACAGCCACTGTATTGGCTGATGCAAGTTAATTTTGCTTTGTAGACGGTTCCATATCCTCCTTGTCCAATGCAACATGAGGCATTGAAATCCTTTGTGGCTTTTAGGATATCCTTGTACATTGCTCTTCCATCGTAGGTTGCTATAGAGAAGAGATGTTCATATTTGGACAGATCTTCTCCTTGTGATTTTCTCCTTCTTCGATCGGAAATGATTAAAAATCCGACGAATGCACCTAGAAGTAAAAGTGCTCAGCCAATAGCGAGCACGATTACAAGAACAAGCATCCGGTGGTTCACTGGAAAATGATTTTTGCATGGCTGGAATCCTGTGACATTTCCACACAAGCCTTTGTTCCCTTGGAGGCCCTCTATGGCAGCATTGATGAAGGCTTTGCTTATGGGAATGGGGCCCTCCAACTCATTGAAGGATATGTCAACGTGCACCAACCAATTCATGTCTTCAAAAGCATTTGGAATTAAGCCAGACAAATTGTTGTGGGAGAGGTTTAACAGCTCCAAACTCTGGAAACGTTGGATCTCCGACGATATCTCCCCGGTAAGTGAATTTTGACTGAGATCCACTTCATTCAAAGGAAATATCTTTTCAAAATGACCTGGGATTTCTTGGCTAAAATGGTTGTTGCTCAAGTTCAGGTAATTCAGTTTGATGCAATTCTCTAGATTTCCAGCTGCTATTGGCCCACTTAACATGTTTTTGGACAGGTCAAGCTTTTCTAGTTCAGTTAGTAATCCGATTTCTCCTGGTATACCACCCGAAAGATGGTTGCCATTCAAATATAGTTCCCATAAAGAACTCAATTTCCCTAATTGACTTGGAATCTCTCCTATCAAACTATTTGAAGAAAGATCAAGCCTATGTAGTTGAGCTAAATCTCCAAACTCCGGCGGTATGTTGCCTGAGATATTGTTCCCTGCCATCCGCAAGCACTGCAATTTCGGCACTTACTCCAGTTTTCAGAGATTTCACCATAGAACTTGTTGTGACTTAGATCCAAGTAGTAGAGATGTGGGTAGACCCCAAAATCTTCTGATAAGCTTCCAATTAGTTGGTTTCCTTCAAGGCGAACTCTGACTAGGCTTAAGCAGTCTTTCAAACTTTTAGGGATATGACCCGTTAACTGGTTGGCGTCTACGCTGAGATTTTGAAGTTTCCCTCCTTGGAAAATATCTGGGAGATGGCCGGAAAATTGATTTCCGTCCAGTTGGAGAGTGACCAAGTTTTTCAAATTGCAAAATTCTTGTGGAATAGGACCAGAAAGGTTGTTTACACTCAAGAACAGTTGTGCTAATTCAGACAAGTTTCCAAACGAAGTGGGAATGGAACCTCTAAGCTGGTTATAGCTCATTTCTAAGTCGACAATAGACTTCAAGTTTCCAAATTCCTTGGGAATGGAACCAGAAAGTCGATTCTTGTATAGATGGAGGAGAGGGAGGGAGGTCAAATTACCCAAGGATGGTGGAATTGACTCACTAAGATTGTTGGTGTGGAAGCTTAGGCTAACTAATCCTTTCAACTTTCCTATTTCATTCGGAATGGAGCCGGAAAGTTCGTTGTGGAACAGGTGCAGCACAGTCAAGCGACTCAAGTTTCCAAAAGTTGATGGAATGGGACCAGTTAGTCTATTGTTATCCAAGAAAACCAACTCAAGATTAGAGGGGTTTCCTATTTCTTCAGGGATGGAGCCTGAAAGTTGATTGTCATATAGGTATAGAGCAACCAAGTTGCTCAAATTGCCCAAAGAAGAAGGGATAGGACCATTGAGATAATTGGTGTACAAAGCAAGCTCAGAAAGAGACTTCAACTGGCCTATCTCTCGAGGAATTGAGCCTTCCAATTGATTTTCTAGGAAATGGAGTATTTCAAGATTTGTTAAGAGACCAATTTCTGGTGGAATATTTCCAGAAAACTTATTAATTGACAAATCAAGGTAAACAAGCGGGAGTGAACTGATTTGAGGTGGGATAGGACCAGAGAGTTCATTCATGCTTAGATCTAGATAAACAAGATTAGGAAATGACGGGAATGAAAACGTTTCGAGAGTACCGTTCACGCCTGAATTCGTGAGGTTCAACCGGGTGACGCTTCCTTCAGCACTGCAAGAAACCCCAAACCAGTTGCATGGACTACTGGCACTTGAACTGGAGCCATTTTTTTGATTCAGCATCCATGTTGTTAGCACAGAACTATCAGCACTCTGAAGGGTTTCTTTCCACTTGAGGAGAGCATTAACCTCTTCAACCGAACCAAAGGCACTATCCGTTGAGGAAAAAAGTATAGCAAAAATAATGACAGAAACAGGGCAGAGTAGTCTCTGCAAAAGCTCCATGTTTTTATATTTGATGGTGATCAAATATTGTAATTTATAGGCACATTTGGGTAAGTGTCCCCATATTTTTAGACTTTGGAATTAACGGTAAAATGACAGAACTGAGAATCACACCTGTAGGACTTGATTCAACTTGAGGTCAAGGTCTTTGTCTTAGTTACTGAAAGAAAAAAGGTTGGTCTTCAATGGTTTTCAAAAGTTACTTGGAAAAAAGTTCAGGTACATGAATGCTGAAAGATATTAGTGGGTGGAATAATGGCCGAACTTGCATACGCATCCGCGTTCAAATTTCCGATGGGAAACCGAGTGATACATTTGCGACTTCCGCTGTGAGAAATTTGATTTGGTTAAGTCTGTACAATTAATTTTTTCGCAAATCATCTGTCATTGCGGTTATAATGTCGTGTGGTTAAATAGAGGCAACGTCAGGTAGACTCGGAAACGAGTATGAGGTGAGGAATTTGTTTGTGTTTTTCTTTCTTTTTCCTTTTTCTCGGCTTCTGCTTCATCATCGAGGTACCGTTTTGGGTTCCAACAATAGTGGTGGTGATGGTCCTTTAGCGGTGATGGTGGTCTGATGACGAATGGTCGGATCGAGAAGCTGATGACGAATCAAATAGGTTGAATCGGCTTCCCGATCGATTCAATTTGGGGCAGGTGTCATCGGTTCTATGTGCAGAGGTCATGGCGCGCAGGAACGGCTTACAACTTACTAAGTTGTTGGGTTTGGATGCACTTACGGTTGAAGGGGACTTGCAACAGTTGATTCAAAATTTGTGTAGCAAAAGATTTTGTCCAAAGATAATGGAAGTTGTCATCGAAGATATTAGTCAAAAAGTTGATCGGTTTAGGATTTGTGATTTTCCTTTTATTCGTAGATCGGCAAATGTAGTTGCATAAACTTTGTAACTTTGGGTTTGCGAGGTTTTGCTATTTGTACTTGGAAGGTTAGGCCTCCTTGGTTATCGAATCCTCTAAAACGATAATCATCTTGTTTGATGTTGTACTGCAATGCTCTTTCTCATCAATTAAAATTTCCTGTAATGGAAATATCACTCACTGCCGCTCATTTAATCGCATTCCATCCACTGCTGTTGGTTTTGGTAATACTGATTTCCTGCTGCTAAATTTGATCTGGACTTTGGCCCAGTTTTGAAAGAAAGGCTTCGATTGTGTAAGGAACCCCGGGAACTGGGAATATCTACAAAAAGATTCAAAATCTCGTATTCTGTTATGCTAATATAACTAGCTCAATCTTTCCCCCACAGAAGCAGATGTAATACAACGACTCTATAAGTTTTTCAGTGCAGTGTGGCCACGGCCACGTGGTGCCCATGCGCACATCTCGGTCGTCCAAACGTGTTTTGGACGGTCCAGACTTGTTTGGGTAATTTTTTAGTGCAAAATTACCAAAACATCCCCTCAAATCCAAATAAATCTGGGCTGTCCGAAATACGTTTGGACAGCCGAGATGTGCATACGGGCACCACGTGGCCATGCCCATCCGGCACTGAAAAATTCCTCCACTAAGAGTAGCTTTTTAGGAAAAATTAGTATTCCAGATTGAAGTTGCCGTAAGAAATTAACTGCTCGGGGCTACTTTTGAGCTGATAGCTCGAGTGCAATTTTGTTCACCCTTACAATACACTTTTTAATAAGCATGACATTACTTTGTGACAGAATCCATACAATTTCAACTAATATGATAGAGGGTATTGTTAGAAATTAAATCCTGATAGGTCTTAGGAAACTTGGTTCATGGATGGCCGAGATTTCGGACTAAAGCTCAAGCATTCAAATGCTAGTTTTATCGCAGAGACGACTTGATCTGCCGGAGGCAAGAGACGTAATAGGCGGGTGTAGGTGAGGACGAGGAGGATAGAAATGAGTGTCAGAAAAAACTGGTAAATTTGAAATGGATGAATGAATGAAAGTAGACACAAGATCGAATCACGACTGCAAGTGCAAGGGCATGTTCTAGGTAGGGGCAGAGCCAAGACTTACTACCAGTGGGGTGATCGGATCGTTTCCGTATCAAAAATAATTAATAAAACAGAATAATTACTATTATCTAAAAGATAGTGGTAAGTACTCCGAGTTTTGTCCTCAGGGATTACGAAGGCTAAATTGCAGTTGTTCTAATTATTTTCTAAATTAATTCAGGAAAGAATTTGATTGTTTGATTTCTAAAATTATGCAAACTAATTAACGTAAAGCAATTAAAAGTAAAGTGAGTCATCTGATAGAAAAGACCTAGGGTTTCGAATCCACCCGATCCCTCGCAATATAGTTTATACTAATGTTCAAAGCTAACTATTCGAATCAAACCGGACACCTTAGGGTTCGCGGGCCCACAGGGTGACACCTAAAGATAATCGCAAATCATCAAATAGCATGGGATATCGCCGCCTAGCACGAATCGTCTTACTAGTACGACCCGTCTCTATGGCACGGATCGTCTAATAGCACGACACGTCTTACGGAGCATAGCCCATCTTACCCAATTATTATGAACTAATAAAACCGTTGTACGAAGTGCTTGAATTCCGGAAAAACAAACACAATAGATTGAATGGAAAGAATTACCAATGAAATATAATCCTTAATTCATACGACCATTGTTCGAATAGAAAAACTCCAAACAAAACATAAACTATATTACTCAGAGATCGTGTTTCATCTACCCCTAGGAGGGGGTTTAGCCGGACATCGGAAAGGAGAACATCGTGCTGATCTTTTTGTTGACTGCCGTGACTGCCGCTGTGCGGGATGTGCACTGATGATTGTCGGCAGCTCTCCTCTCTTCCGTTCTCTGATATCGTGCGTCCCCGTTCTTATGCTTGTAATATCCCTTTTATAAGTAGTACTAATGCCGTCTTCTTTATTTAATTTCCAAAAGCCCTAATAAGATATTAAAACATCATTGGCCCGTCCTTAGTCCAAGCAGTGCAAGTCCAATTTCTCATTTAAAACTCTAATTCCTTGGCCAATCAACTTCGGTTAAGTCCAGTGCCAAACTCCTGACTTCGTATTGTGATTCGGACCTTCGGACATGGTTTAATACTTCAACTTTGCACTTTTTTGTATCAAACTCTCCAAATACCTACAGTAAAAATAAAAGTATAAATCTCCAAGTAGTAACATATAAATGAACTTAGCAAGGATAATTTAGGGGGCACGTATGTGAACATTTACGCGCTTATCATGGGGTCAAGTATCTAAAACATCGTTTAATAAAGCAACCAAATCAGCAATCGATCTAGAGAACAACTACGATGACTCTTGTTTGTATTGTATTTTGTACGCGTGAAATTTGGAAAAAAAAAATGCTTTTGAAACTTCAATCTCTCGTCTCTGAAAGGGTAGAAATGTTTAATTTCGACCGAATATAAAGTTTTGATTCAAATCCCATAAAATTAGGAAAATTCAAGCCTAAATCAGGGAAGGTTTTTCAGACACCTATTGAAGTGTTCGTCGTGCTTGACTTGGGAAGAGAAGAGTACACTTAGTGCTTGACTTGGAGATGAGAGTCATAATAAGTGTCACAAGTAGAATAGTACAAGTAGTATGAACGCTGGGTGTTGAAAAAGGAGGAACGTAGTAGCCTAGTAGGCAAGTATTATTGTAATGATGTAAGCAATGACATAAATGTTTTCTTCTTTTATGCCTTTAAGGAGTTGGGGCGGCTGGAGGGACAGCAGCTTGCTGTCCCGATCAAGAGGGCCCCGCTCCAGTCTCATTTCGACGATCAAAAACGTTCACTTCGTAGAGCTCTTCGAGTTGAACAATTATGTACAAAAATCAGCTCAATCAGATATCATTAAGTGCCTAAACGAAATCTTTTTGTCTTGAAAAAAATGGATCCGAAACACTAGATCAAATCTACTAGAACCCATTATTGGCAAGTTATATGTGTTCCGATCAGGTATTTAAAGATACCTAATCAAACTGATTTTTTGCATACTTATTCTACTCGACGAGCTCTACGAAGTGAACGTTTCTGATCATCAGACCCAGAGCAGGGCCCCCTCGGCCGGGACAACACGTTGTTGTCCCTTCAAGGGACAGCAACCCTCCCAAGTCCTTCAAAAGGGGAGTTGGGGGGGCTACTGTCCCGGCCAAGGGGGCCCCGCTCCGGTCTCGTTCCGACGATCGGAAACGTTCACTTCGTAGAGCTCATCGAGTTGAACCATGATGTAAAAAAATCAGCACGATCGGATATCATTAAGCGCCCAATCGAAACCTTTTTGTCTCGAAAAGAATGGATCCGAAACACTGGATTAAATCTACTAGAACTCATTATTGGCAAGTTATATGTGCTCCGATCAGGCACTTAAAGATATCCGATCAAACTGATTTTTTACATACTTGTTCAATTCACCGACCTCTACGAAGTGAATGTTTCTAAATCGTCGGACCAAGACCAGAGCGGGGCCCCCGCGGCCGGGACAGCACATTGTTGTCCCTTCAAGGGATAGTAACCCACCCACCCACCCACCCACCACACCCAAGTCCTTTAAAAGGGGAGTTGGGGGGGCTGCTGTCCCTTCACACTGTCCCGGCTAAGGAGGCCCCGCTCCAATCTTGTTCTGACGATCGAAAACATTCACTTCGTAAAGCTCGTCGAGTTGAATAATTATGTAAAAAAATCAGCTCGATTGGATATCATTAAGTGCCTAATCGAAACCTTTTTGTCTTGAAAAGAATGAATCCGAAACACTGGATCAAATCTACTAGAACCCATTATTAGCAAGTTATATGTGTTCCGATTAGGCATTTAAAGATATCGGATCAAACTGATTTTTCGCATACTTGTTCAACTCAACAAGCTCTACGAAGTGAACGTTTCCGATCGTCGGACCGAGATCAAAGCAGGGCCCCCTCGGCCGGGATAGCATGCGGTTGTCCCTTCAAGGGATAGCAGCCCCCCTAAGTCCTTTAAAAGGGGAGTTGGGGGGGGCTGTTGTCTCTTCAAGGGACAACAGCATGCTGTCCCGGCCAAAGGGCCCCGCTTTAGTCTTATTCCAACAATCGAAAACATTCACTTTTTAGAACTCGTCGAGTTAAACCATTATGTAAAAAAATCAGCTCGATCGGATATCATTAAGTGCCTAATCGAAACCTTTTTGTCTTGAAAAGAATGGATTTGAAACACTGGATCAAATCTACTAAAACCCATTATTGGCAAGTTATATGTGTTCCGATCAGGCACTTAAAGATATCTGATCAAACTGATTTTTTGCATACTTGTTGCTGTCCCGGCCGAGGGAGCCCCACTCTGGTCTTGGTCCGACAATCGGAAACGTTCACTTCATAGAGCTTGTCGAGTTGAACAATTATGTAAAAAAATCAGCTCGATCGGATATCATTAAGTGCCTAATTGAAACCTTTTTGTCTTGAAAAGAATGGATCTGAAACATTGGATCAAATCTACTAGAACCCATTATTGGCAAGTTATATGTGTTCCAATCAGGCACTTAAAAATATCCGATCAAACTGATTTTTTGCATACTTGTTCAACTCAACAAGCTCTACAAAGTGAACGTTTCCGATCGTCAGACCAAGACCAGAGAGGGGCCCACTCGGCGAAGACAGCACGCTACTGTCCCTTCAAGAGACAACAGCCCCCCCAAGTCCTTTAAAAAGGGAGTTAGGGGGGGCTAATATCCCTTCAAGAGAGAACACATATTATATCTCTCTGTGTCCTCTCTATTGCTCTCTCTCTCTCTCTCTTTTTATGCTAACATACTTCGTGTTTGTACCCACTTCGTATCTGTAACTTTGGCAGGAAAGGGTTTACAAAGTTTATTAGGTAGTGGAAGTCTGGGATTGGCATGAGTGCTCTTACAATTTTCAAGCTTGTTAATTACCCTATCAAATCAGATTGAAAAATTCCATGGCTAGATAGGCACGGCTTGACTAAACTCAACTTGTGTAAGGTTCTAATGGAATCATTACCCTTCTTTTACCCTTGTTTAACAAATTTCTTGTTATCCCTTGAAGACTTAATTCTATCCTGGATTCAGGTCTGTAACAACATAATTGTTACGTTCACTCGAGCTTCTATTTTATCCACTTCGATTATTTTGGTCGATATGTGTCATCTAGTCATTATAATATTGAGTGATAATGTCTGGACTGGGTTTATCCGTCCATATACCTGTTGCTATGCAGTTCGATGCCTTCCTATCTGATAAATGTAGGGTCAGTCAATGTATCGAATGTCAATCCAAAGAAGACCTTCTAACCAGCCAACCGGCATCAGACACGTGGCCAGCTAGCCCGCGTGGCAAGAGGATAATAGTCAAACTTTTGACTAAAAGGAGACCGCTGACTATCCAATTGTGGGGAAGCATATACGACAGGAAACGAGGGACCGATGCATGGCAGGAGGGCCCCGTGGAAGATGTCTCACGCCATCGCAAACGGGTCCTGCAAGGTGCGGCGGGTCCCGCTGAAAGACGAAGGCCTTCATGAGCAAAGTAGCCCACGAGAGCAATCGTGGAAGTAGCCGCGCTAGTCGTGAGACTCAAAGGTCGAAAAAAGGATTTCGTTAAGAGCATCAAGAGTCCCCCTTTGGCCGTAAGGCAGGGCCAGAGGGGGGACTACAAGACGAAATGATTGCTGCGGATCGTGACCTTGCTCCTGCAGGAATTGGAGAGGATTTTGTGACTTGGGTAAGAGGTCTCGTCGCAAGAAGGGATCGTGCCTGCGGAGACGACCCGCGAGCGGTGATGTCTCCTCTATGACCTGGAGGTACAAGAGGGACACGAGTCGGGATTTTATGAAGCGCCGCCTTAAACCTGACCAACGCCCAGGTGCCCCATAAATATCCCTGACATTGCCTCAGATTTGACAGAGACAACTTTTTCTAGAGAAAGAAAGTGGTAAGCACGAATTCTGAGAAAGAAGAACATCCTTCTCAGTGTGACCTCACCCAATCCTTCTGGATAGAGTTGTCGGATCCCCCCGGCGGAAAAGACAAGGGACACGCTGCCTTTGTCTCTTCTGTACATCTCACTTCTTCTGTTACCCCATAAGATTGCTTCTCTTTTCCCCTCAGTAATCATCAACTGATCACACTTCTCCAGCTCACGAAAATTTACACCTCAACTTCATACCGCGAGTCCTACAAACGTACAATAAATTTCATAAAGGAAAAATGGAGAGAGAATTATATACATTACTGATAAGTATAAAATAACCTCCCAAAGTCAACTCAGACTAGGAAGCCCAGCACAACACGAAGGGCCATGTAGGAGACACAGTGACGCAGAGCTTAGCTTGAAGAGCTGAGCTCAATGGACCAGCCCAGGGGCCAAGGTTAACCCAAACCAAAGTGCTCACGGGCATAGCCCTAAGGGCTCAAGCTAAAGTCCCAAGAACATGGAATCTAGCTTATAAGAGATAGCCTCTATTAACCAGTCCAAGGACGGCGGCCAGCTAACGAGCACAGCTCATAGAAAAATACCAAGCTCAGTTCACCAGGTGAGTTCTGCATATATGAAAAACCTACAGCCAAACTTATAAAACACTCCATAAGAAAGGTTCGTACAGTCTAGGGGACTTATAGAAGAGTCTGACTCTTATCCCCTTTCTAGAATAACCAAGGCCTTATCTCATCCCAAGGGATGGCGCTACAAATCCAAGGGATAACCGTGAGAAACCCATGCACGAAGGGAACTCAGAGAGTCACCACAAGCTTTATCTCCTCAGAAGAGATCAAGCTACGATCCATAAAGGATAACCACAAAGGTCCGTGTACCGCGAGGACTCCTAACCTTGATGACAATCATAGAGTCCAAAGGAGAGGAGAACTCCTAAACCTGATAAGGACCAAAGAAGTCCTAGGTAAGGAAGACACTCCATTACCAACCTATTCCCGTCATGTACGAATAAGCCCAAGAGGTCCTAGCACCGTAAGGACTCTTAACCTGACAAGCAAGTACAAGAGTCCAAAGGTGAAGGGACTCCTCAAACCTGATAAGGATAAGGGGAGTCCTAAGGTGAGGAGGACACTCCAACACCTATCTATACTCACCACGAGCGGATGAGACTTAAGAGTCCCGGTCCCAAGGGATTCCTCCCAAAATGCCTATATAAAGATCACACTTCCACCTCACAAAGGTACGCAAGGCAAACGATACAAAATTCATACTCATTCCAATATCTCCATATCTCGACTGACTTAGGCATCGGAGGGGCTATGGCGACAGCTAAGCCGGTGCCTATAGTTTACCGTTTCTGTTTTGCTGGTCTTTAATCGAGCACGCTGAAAGCCGCTTCATCCGCTGAAGGATTAAATGGACAGTTGAGGTACCTCTCCTCCAAAGAAATAGGAGAATATCTAAAGCTGAGTATAAACCAGACTAGCTCATCCCAAGGGACAAGCATAACAAGCACCAGGTGCAGCTCAGCACATTAAACTAGCTCAATCACAAGAGAGCCAGCTCGATATACGTATCTAAAGGCTTGGCAAGTCACCTCCAAGAGACATCCTATGGACATGCTTAGAAGATTCTACGGGATCAGCACGATAACCCAGATGCTAATTAAGGACAAAAGGCACACAAGGGGAAAGATAATGGCCAAGTATCATTGAACCTTGGTCAAATTGAGAAACCTCTGAGCAGAGGACCTCCTTCCCAGAAAAGTTGGCCCTACGAGGGGACAAAGTGGGAAAACAAAAACCTGATTCAGAAGGGCATTACCTTTTTCCTCATCATTCAGAAGGTAGGGTTTAAACACCAGCCGCCTTATAAGGAAAAGAGCTATCTGAATTTCCTAAAAAAAGGTACAAAATATTTACTTTAATTACAAAGTATTCACTTTAATTTTACTTTTCCATATGGCCATTTTTATGCATACATTAGATATAAGACTGAGCTCAACAACATATTAGTTATCAACAAGTCAAAGCTCAGCTCAAACTGACATTTGATTCCCAAAGTGATCCAGTCCCTGAAATAGGCGCTGAAGAGTTACAGCTCAAGAAGCTACAACTAAAAGTCTGAGTGTGTGGCCCGACAGCCTCCTTGGCCAAGTCCAACAGAGCTCTAGACTAACAAAACAAATTTCAAGCCAAATCTCAAAAGTGCTGAGTCAGCTAAAGCACACAGCTGCTCAGTACATGAAGACCCGGACTAAGCCATTGATCCGGTAAATCTACTACCTAATAAGCCAGCCAAGGACGCTTGGTGGTCTAGCAAATCTAGACTCAGCCAATGATCCAGAAATCTACAAGATCATGGGCCAGCCAAAGACGCCTAGTAGTCTAGCAAATCCAGACTCATCCATTGATACGGAAAATCAACAACCCTATGAAATAAAAGAAGCCTAGGAAAATTTTCAAGCTCACAGACGTAGCATAGCTATGCAATAAAAGAAGCTTAGGAAAATTTCCAAGCTCACAGATGTAGCTTGAAGAGTCAGAGCTCCAAAAGCCCTAGACTATTAAAAAAGGTGGCCTACCAGCCCACTCAAACCAAACTCGAAAGACAATGAACTAATGAAGTTCAAGAGAAATCAAAACCTCGGTAAACACAAAAGGTCATAGGCCAGCTAACACAGAAATACAGAGTGACCCAACAGAGAAAGCAAAATGTTAAGGTCAAAAGCCATAGGCTAACCAAGACCTTGCAGAAATTCAAGCTCAGCCATAAGCCCGACAGATCCAAAGATCTAGAGTACAGCTCCACCTGACTCAGTGAGGTCACTTCAGTGCACCTCAATAAAAACTCACGAGTTTAAAAGCATGTGACAAGTTTAGAAGCAAACCTCATGCTACAGGCATAGCACCCACCATGCGACTAACTTTGATAGAAACCTCATGCTACAGGCATAGTGCCCACCATGCGATGAGCTTTGATAGAAACCTCATGCTACAGGCATAGCGCCCACCATGTGATGAGCTTTGACACAAACCTAATGCTAAAGGCATAGCGCACACCATGCGATGAGCTTTGACACAAACCTCATGCTAAGGCATAACCACACTAAGACAAGCATTAACGCCCAGTAATCCATGAGCCACTCACTCCAGGGCTTACCAGATGAGCTTTGAAAGAGTCTAAGCTCAAAGAGCTCCAAACTATAATATTCCAAAAAGTGGCTTGTGAGCCGCTTGCACCATTGCTTATTAAAAACATTAAAGAGTCTCAAAAAGGCTAAAAGTCCGAGGGACATGGCCTACAAGCCCATTCGGTTGAAAAAGTATTGATATGCCAAGCTCTAAGGCAAAATATCAACACAAGATCAGTCCTAAGAGGACATAAACTCATACATACCAAGTTGTTTTTCAACAACTCCACACTCAAGGGATTAGGGGAGTACCAAAAATAAGTAAGTACCCCCACGTCTAAGCTGTCCCAATGTATTCCCAAGGGAACTAACGAAGGACAGAGCTAATGTAAAGCTCTAGAATAAGAGCAATCTTTACTAAAGCTTGCCTCCCTCAAACATAAAAAACAAATGTATTTTTCTTTGCTCTGCTACAAGCATTGCTACTCAACAAGGCTAAGGCCAGATACCCCATGGTTGAAATAACTACCATAGATGGGTGCTGATCAGAGTAAAAGGGAATGCTCTGTTTAGCCCCTGAACATTCTCATCGGTTTGCTGTTCAACAAGGCCGACAAGCGAAGCTGTTCAATAAAGTCAAACACTGCAACATGATCGTAGGACTAAGGGTCCAAAAAAATTCCCTTAAAACAAGTAATGTCTATGTACATCGCAGCCTGATGAAAATCACACAAGATACACAGGATAGACCAACATAGTCATCGATTCCAAAGCAAATAGTGTTTCCTTGTTTTCACTTATGTTCTTACTCAGAAACAAGGGAGTTACTGATAAGTACAAAATAACCTCCCAAGGTCAGCTCAAACCAGGAAGCCCAGCACAACACGAAGGGCCATGTAGGAGACACAGTGACGCAGAGCTTAGCTTGAAGAGCTAAGCTCAATGGACCAGCCCAGGGGCAAAGGTCATCCCAAGGTCAGCCCAAACCAAAGAGCTCACGGGCACAGCCCTAAAAGCTCAAGCTAGAGTCCCAAGAACATGGAATCTAGCTTATAAAAGCTAGCTTCTATTAACCAGTCCAAGGACGGAGGCCAGCTTATGAGCACAGCTCATAGAAAAATACCGAGCTCAACTCACCAGGTGAGCTCGGCAAATATGACAAACCTGGAGCCAGACTTATAAAACACTCCATACGAGAAGTTGGTACAGTCTAGGGGACTCATAGAAGAGTCTGACTCTTATCCCCTTTCTAGAATAGCCAAGGCCTTATGTCATCCCAAGGGATGGGGCTGCAAATCCCAAAGGATAACTGTGAGAAACCCATGCACGAAGGGAACTCATAGAGAAGCCATAAGCTTTATCTCCTCCGAAGAGATCAAGCTACAATCCATAAAGGATAACCACAAAGGTCCGTGTACCGCGAGGACTCCTAACCTTGATGACAATCACAGAGTCCAAATGAGAGAAGAGCTCTTAAACCTGATAAGGACCAAAAAAGTCCTAGGTAAGGAAGACACTCCATTACCAACCTATTCCCGTCATGTACGAATAAGCCCAAGAGGTCCTAGCACCGTAAGGACTTTTAACCTGACAAGCAAGTACAAGTGTCCAAAGGTGAGAGTACTCCTCAAACCTGATAAGGGTCAAGGGAGTCTTAAGGTAAGGAGGACACTCCAACACCTATCTATACTCGCCACGAGCGGATGAGACTTAAGAGTCCCGGTCCTAAGGGATTCCTCCCAAAATGCCTATATAAAGATCACACCTCCACCTCACAAAGGTATACAAGGCAAACGATACAAAACTCATACTCAGTCCAATATCTCCATATCTCGATTGACTAAGGCATCGGAGGGGCGATGGCGACAGCCACACCAGTGCCCATAGTTTACCGTTTCTGTTTTACAAGTCGTTAATCAAGCACGCCGAAAGCCGCTTCATCCGCTGGAGGATCAGATGGACGGTTGAGGTAGCTCTCCTCCGGAGGTGACGAAAAACTGCTTCATCAATTACAAAGAATCAGTAAATACCTATGATTAAGGTGTATTGACTCTAGAGTGATTGTGGAGTGATTTCGGTGGTCGTAATCCCTTGATTCCATGATAGTGTAATCGACCCACGGCTCTAGCCCAAGTGGTCTTCAGGGGCACTTAAGTGCCAAGGTGTCAGGTTTGAGTTGATGGAGCAATATCTTCTTGCCGTAGTAATCTAACTTACTATCATCCTATCATGTGACCAAAAAAAAAAATTAACACCCAACTTGAAAATCAAAGTCTTAAACTAATGAGACGCTCCAAGAGGCTTAGTAAAAACATCAACCAGTTATTGTTGTGAAGGCAAAAAGACAAGTGTGAACAAGATCAGCTTGTAGATTCTCATGAACGAGGTGGCAATCAAGCTCAATATATATGTTCGGTTCGTTCATGAAAAATAGGATTAGCGATGATATGGAAGGCAACCAGATTAATGTCGCAATAAAGGGTGGCTGGATGTGAATACCAAAGTCTTTGAGCAAAGAGGATAACCACGTAATCTCGCAACATGTACTAGCCGTGGCACAATATTTGATCGGCTTCAGCTGAAGAACTAGAAACAATGGATAAGCACCTTTTGCAATCAAACATAAGGACAAATGTGCTCTATGAAAGTGCCTAAACCCCTAGGGTACCCTATATATGAAAGTGCCTAAAACCTTAGGGTATCCTATGAAAGCGCCTAAATCACTAAAATCTTGTAATAGGAAAGTGCACCCTAAAACCCTATGAAAGTGCCTAAATATGTTTTGGCTTTCATGGCTATAAACTCAAAAAGTTGAAGGACCTCCACTGCAAATTATTTTGTTAGCGTCCTTCTTCTAACTGAAAACTATTTTACCATGCTTATGGCTAATTTTCCCTTCTCTTATTTGGCGTGCATGCTCGAGAGTACAGTGTACTCAACGAAAAAGTCCCCTTTTGGGCAAATTCAGGTTCGATCGGTTGAGCTCCAACGAGGGCTTTCTCTAGCGGCAACGGCGTTCTTTTGATGAACGGTGTGGGGCTTGCTCCAAGCCTACCTCTCCCCTTTGTCTTCTCCAAAGCCGGTGTGCTGTGGCGGCGGTGTGGTTAATAACAGAGGTAGGAGTACAGTAGAGTAGAGCTTCAGTTTTAGTTTTTTTTTCTGTTTATAGGCGACTTTTGTAGAAGGTTTTTCTATCGGCTGGTTTTCCCAGTCCAGTTTGTACCAATTTGGGTTGTTCCCCAAATCTGGAGTAGTTAGGTTGGTGGGCAAGTAATGTAGTTTAATTTTTAGGTTTTAGTTGGTGAATCATTGTTTTAGCTGTGTGTTTGGTTGGTTTTGTGCTTCTCAGACTGTTATCTTGCCCGCCATGGCTGCGAAGATTCGGTGGTGGGGTTGTAGCTTACCGGTGTTTTGTGCTTCTCAGACTGTCAACGAGGGCTTGCCTTGAAATAACGTCATGTGTTTTGCGGTTGCGAGCCTGTGTATCAGGTCGACGGGTCTTAAACATGCCGGTGTGGCTCTTTGGGATAGTGAATATGTGCTCTAGATTTCATATGTGCTTTCAAGGGTTTGGACTGGGTGTCATTGTAAGATTCTTTATTGCCTTTTCGGTGACTGGTTCTTAAGTACCGACGTTTTGTTGGGTCTACAATTGCAGTAGGGGCCTGTATCTAGATTTTGGTAATTTTGGTTCATTTCTTTATCTTTTGATGATTTTCTATAATGCCTTATGACTTTGATATATGATATTGTCCCTTTCAAAAAAAATAGTATAGTGTACATATGATTAGGGATATGGCAATTACCTCCGACCTTCCCGCCCCAATCCAAGCGAGTATTCCCCTATCTGATGAGCAAATGGGGTGAGGGGTGGTATTTACTTGCCCACCTTGTTTTAACCTGATCTGACTCCGGTTATAGGTATTTATATTTTTGTATGTATATGTCAAAATAAATTTCATTGTTTTGATATAATAAGAGCAATATATCCATTAATAAAAACACTAGTTTATGTCTTTATTTTCTTTATTTCTATTTTTTTAAGTCTCATCAATCATCTATATTTTGTTTTCTTATCAAAATACTCTAAAAATAACAAAATTAGTCAAATTATTACGATGAATGAAAACCCGATTATTTCCCGACTCCAGTACCTCTCCGATTTCCCCCACTCCAACTCTGATCCAATATAAAATGGAGCGGGTTTGGAGATGCTAAATCCGACTCCAACCCTCTCCATTTCCATCCTACTTGATATGATCCCACTTGCTAATTAAATACTCCGTATATATCGTGACTCGGTGCACGCGGCCAGATTATTCTAGGTGCTTGGCGCACTAAAGTAGGTGGGAGACTTGAGTGGAGCACTACTACAAGTTACAACTAGTAATATCTTTCACCTGGGTGTATTCGGGAAAATATTTATTTCAACAATATTTTGGTTTTATCATAGATTATATAATCAGAATTTGGGAAACTGCATGCTTGGATAATATCTGCAGAATAAAGTTTTTTTTATTTAATAATAAAGTGGTGTTAAAAAATGCAATTAGAGTCCGAAAATTTCCTGAAGATGATTCTTGAATTCTGCATATTCTCCGGGTTTATTTTTTAACAAATGTGTTATCGTAGAATTTACTCTACAAACTGCGTGCTCCAAAGTCCAAGACATCTACAATGCAAATCACACAATACAGAATAAATAAATATCCATGGCTCCCAAACATTCCCTTATAATTTCATCTCTCCCACTTAAAACCTACTTGATCCCACGTGGTTTATGGGCTATGGAAGACCATTGAATTAACCAAAATCAACGTGGAATTATTAGTTCAGGACTTTCGGACATAAAGTAAAGCGCGCACTTTGCCAACGACCTTTTTATTCTTTACCGAATAATTCTCCAACACATGATTTTTGGGGCCTACTTTCTACACGTTTTGTCATATAACAAACAATTTTTAGAGAGTCAAATGTGGACGGTCCATACAATTAGGGGTGGGCATCGTGTCATGTCGTGTCGTGTTCATGTCATGTCATCTCATGTTATTATCAGAATTCTCTCAACCCTAATCCGACTTATTTAATTTTTTATTGTATCATATTCGTGTTTCATGTCAGGAATAACCAACCCTAACCCACTAACTTTGTGTTGGATTATCGTGTCCTTTCATAAATTCTCGTGTCGTGTCATATCGTGTTCGTGTCGTGTCAGAATTCTCTCAACTCTAACCCATCATGTTTAGCTTTTCATGTTATCGTGTCCATGTCATATTCGTGTTTTGTGTCGTGTCGGAAATTCTCACCACTACATACAACCACCACGTAATGTATTGGCAAACTAGCTAGGGGACCCATGCGCAGAAAGAGTCTTCCCCAGGGATGAAGCCAAAGGATCTAGTAGGGACTGTTGCCCTCCTTACAATTTTAAAAACCCTATTTTTATATTGAAAATTTTTAATTGTGTATATTCACCCCACTACACAAAAATTCTGACTCCGTCTCTACCCTGTTCAATAACTTAGCTCACGAGACTTATTTAATGACCATGGATATCGGTGGGATGTATCGATTGTCTATCCTATTCCTATCTATATACTAGTGTAATACACGTGCTTCGCACGTCTCCGCGTGCTCACTAGATTATTTGGTAGACGGGAAGTGTTTCAGTTGATACTGATCCTGCTACCATAATTCCAAATGTATTGCTTGATGAATCGAATATCTGGAGATTATGCAAGGTTGAAACACTCTTGCTTTGCTTGGGCAGGCTTGAGTTGAAGACCAAATTACTGTTGCAATTGGAGTGTTGTTCGTGATGTGGCTGCAGTGGATATGATAGTGTTGTATACAATGGTTTTGTTTCTGAGAGATGCCTGAGGAATTATGTGTTTGCGATGACGATGTGTTGTGTAGCTGGAAACTTTCTTTGTCAAACATATGCTAGCCTACCCAGTCATGTAAATCTGTGTCCTGTGCCCATTCGGTGACAGCTGGAGCTATAGTCACACGATAATTTTTAAAATGGATCCAAGAAAAAGGGGCAATCTAAGAGTTCTCCGAACTAACATGTTCTCCATATATTGTGGAAGGCTAATGTAATCTTCTGCAATTCTACTTCAGGGTTCATGTCTCTCATGCAGACTGATCTTATGGCAGGAATACCTGTATGATAAGTTGTGAATGCTTTTATGAAATTATAGGTACTTCCAATGTTTGGACAACCTAAATGGCGAGAACAAAAATAGCGGAAGAAGAAAGGACATCAACTGATGTTTCTATAAGATGAACTAAGAATTTGTGCAATAACTAACAAAGTCAACAAAAAAAACCACCAGATGCTTCATAAGCATTTTCGATAGCAGTTTCTATGACAAAATTTTCAAGAGCTAGTTCTCTCAATCAACGGATTTTGCGGCTTGGAAGGAACATAGATTGTCAAAAATCTTCTGATGCATTCCTCCTAATATGGGGCAATTGACTTGCACTTTAGTATGAAGAAAAAAGGAAATGCAATCATCAACAAACTTGCACCATAATCAATTTGTAATTATATGCTACAAGTAAATCCCTTCTACTTGCATATATCTTACAAGGGAGAGTCATTAAAGAAAGAAGCAAAAGATTATGTACCATAGTAGCCAAAATGAAAAGCAACCATCCATGAGCACATGTTGATACAAGAGTTTTTTAAGTATGAACCTAAGTATTCAATTTCCCATAGTCATATGGAAATCAAATGGATAAATATCTATTCATCAATACGATCACCTTGCCGAACTAATAAGTTGATAGGGATAGTAGGAAAAATGAGATGATTCACCTGTGGCTCCTTCAGTTGAAGTACTCTTAGTACAAGATGAATCCCCATTGTCCACTTTCTTCAAATCCTTGCTTTTGAGACAGAGATCAACCCCACGTTTGCCCCACTGGCTTGACCGTGAATTGGGTGACTGGTAGAGGGTACAAAAGAGAACTTCTCCATGCCAAAATGAGATGTCAGTTGACAGAAATCAACCCTCTTAACCACCAATATCTGATCATAACCCCCAAACTCTGGTGCAACCCTAACCGTATTTGTCACCGGTAACTTGTTCACTTGGCTTTGCATATGTGATTTCTTGGAATAACTATTTTGCACATTTTGCTTCTTCATAATCCATTTCTCCGCTCCATTCCACTTGGATGGCATATTTCGTGACAGTGATCTGGCCAAGGGATTTTGCATTGACCTTTCTCCTTAGTGAAACTCGAAGCTAGATGACCTGGCAATGCTATCGTAATCAAGATTGACCTCGCCTAGTGACCTCACAGGGTGAACTGCACTTGAATTACTGCTATCGCTCTTTGAAAATTGATGCAGTTAAGTATTTTCTTTTGGCTGGAAAGTACTCAGATCAGCTTGTCTAGCTTCTGGCATTGCATTGCTTGATAATTTAACTGATGAAACTTCTGAACTGGAAACTGCAATAGGATGGATGAAGCCAAAAATCAAAACAAAAGTTTGTAAACTGTATTCCTTCCCGCAACTCCCTAAGGATATTCAAAGAAAAAATTAAAACGGAGGGTGTCAGATAACTTGATGCATAAGGTTTCGGGAGTGTTGGTAAGGTTTCAGGAGTGTTGGTATCAGAAATTTGGTTTCTAGAAGATTCTGGGTCAAGTCTTTGCAATCTGTGCATTTTTATGGTCATTTTGCTTCTCTCCATGTAGGAAATATAAGTTTCTTGAAAGAAAGCAGGATCTTTCGACATTACCGAGGAAGAAATACATCAAAATTACAAACCAGCCTCGTAGAAAAATCAACAAAGAACAAATTTAGGTTTGAAATGGAAAAAAAAACATCAAAAAATCAGATCCCCATTTTCAGAACACAATACAAACAATGCAACGTATTACAAAAATTCCAAAAAATACCTCAAAATAATCATCACAAACAGATTGGAAAGAACTAATCGAAACTGAATGAGGTAGGAATTGGATGAGAGCTCGGACATTCAGTAGGGAACAAAGGTTAATCGATCAGCTTTTGGAAGAAATAGAGAACAAGAAACACACCTGATATTGAGGATTGAAACCATGGAAATTCCTCACCCCAATTAGCACAGCCTTATGAACACATAAATGGAGCAATAATCGAGCATCTTCTCTCAAGGAAAGCAACAGCCACTACAACAATTGAATTGTACTTCCACCTTGCTGACAAAGCAATGGAAAACAGACCTCAGTTGCACATGATTACGGAAAAATGCTTCCAAAGGCTTAAGAATATGATTATGGTCAATTACGTATACAAGCATCAAAAGGGCAATTCCATTGTGATATAGTACTCTCAACGTCAACAATTTTTTTTAAAACAAACCTGGAGAATACATAGGTGAGATATCCCCGAATCTCCATGATCCACCCCAGGAACAAACATTTCACTAAAGTATTATGGTACTTTGGTACTTGAAATATTTCATCTTGGTAGTGCCAGTTAGCCATTAGTACTGCCCGTTCTCATGCTAATGTGAATGACCCAAAAGGAAGAAGAAGAAGAAGGAAAAAAAACTGTGAACAAGAAGGTTTAAGGGTGTATTTAGATACCAGTAATATAGATACCTTTTTCCCTATCATTCGACAACCGACAGTTTGGGCAAGGAATGTGTTATAGAAATGGCAAAAGAATGCTTCAGGATTCAGGGGGAGAGAGAGAGGAAGCAGCCTTACCAATCTTTGCAAATCAGTGTATTTCGGAGGTAGAGTGCATCATAGTGTACTGGTTGGCAGATAAGCAGTCATGACTGCCCACACCTGGAAAACCCCTAAAGAATAAGAAACAAGATTCAGGATATGAAACACAATAAGAATGCTCTGGTTTTTTGTGTGTGTGTGTGTGTGGGGGGGGGGGGGGGTTTGTGTTTGTTAACAATCCAAAACAAACTTTACAACATATACAACTATATCTATAGACATTCATCCATAATTTTTGCTTAGGGCATCGACCTTTTGCTTCATCCATAACAATTAATTGTCACTTGATTAGATATGATTTAAAGAGTGTTTTCCTGTGATGGATGCTTTTCTACAATCTAAGGGTGTGCTTAGAATTAGGAAAAGGAAGAGAAAAGAAAAGATTTCGTTATGTTGCTTTATGTGGTTTCTCAGCTTTGATAGAGTCTTTATTCTCCCCCAGTAAGTAACTCATTCCTGCAAATATAGTTCATTAAGTGTCTATATACTAATCAATAAAAAAAAAAGTATCCATAAAAGCTATAAGCATTACAATCAGGCCAAATGCACGTGTATCAACTATCATATGAATGCATTATTGCTTCAATATATTCAATTACCTTTACCAACAGTATCTCGTCAATGTGATTGGCACCATGTATATCTGATGTACAATATACCAAAGAAAGAGATTCATTTGCTCCGTAAGGAATGCAACACCATCTCTATCAGAGAAACTTAGACCCACGCGCCAATAACCCAATTTTGAGGCCTGAGAAGAGAAACAGGTTGCACATTTGTTAAAATCAATGAGACGGAAAAGTGTCTTTACAACACATTTGTGAAACTCACCCTTGAACTGCCTAAACCCAAGCTATAAGTCAGGGGCTTTATTTCCATTCCCCCAATCACTCGTATTTGGTTATTGTCCTAGTACATTAATCAGAATTGTCTGAAATAGCAGGGCAAGACGCGAAGGTGGTATTGATGAGTGATTCAGAGTTGGAGACTCATGTCGAGGCCATCCCTTTTTTTTTTTGTGAGAAGTATTTATTTTGTAAGTGAGGCCATCCAAACAATGGTGGTAGGTATACCATTTGCAAGTCTGGGAGATGGTATCCAAAGCCAGAATGGGAAAATTAAAGCAATGGCATTTTAGGTATACCATTTGCAAGTCTAGGAGGTGAAAAGTACGTAATCAACTCACATATCACCCTCTCTCATACACAAGTTCAAAATGTTATGTTCATTGGTGTTCTAAGATTTTTCCATTCTCCTTTACTTGACGTCTTGCTAATGAGAAGTTATGTTAGAAACAAACCAATTCGATTTAGAAAATGGAAAATGAAATAAAAGACCTTACCCTGCAAATTATTTTATCTAACGCAGAAGAGGTAACTGTGCTTATTTTGTAAGTGGAAGAAAGACAAATCATAAACAACTTAACAACAAAGTATTTTAGGTGGGTGTTCCACTTTTACCGAAAGTTCCTTTTTTTCAAACGGATGTAATTTCAAACTCAAATATAATGAAAATGAAATTTTTTTTTCAATTTTTTTTGCATTGTTTAAAAGATCTTAATGAGATCTATCAAATAAGATCTATATTGGTAGGAAAATTATTTGCGTAAACACATGATTTTTGAGCTTGAAATTACCTTCTTTTTCTAAAAGTTCCTTTTTTACAAAACCGGAACACCCTCTAAGAGCCCCATCGCAGTTTGGGAAAAAGAAAGCTTTCAGGTTTCTCATCAAATCTAACCAAACAGAAACTTCTGCCAACTAATCCGACCATATTCTTTAACAAACATTGAGGACAAACTAGCAAGAAATTAAAAAAAATTCC
>WJXA01000177.1:0-24821 GCA_014282245.1 Rhododendron simsii | reverse complement strand
TTAGTGGTCAGTTTTTGTCCATAAACTGCGGAAATGTAATTTTTACATTGCTACCCTAGCTTCGGTAATCTACAAGCAGTAGAGTCTCATCATCAGCAAGGGCACGTCAGCCCAAGGCCAAGCAAAGCATATCTCTGGGGCTTATCCACCCAAGCATCAAAGAAGGGGCATGCAGGCCCAATGCCACTGCTCCTAAATGTCAACTGGGCACGCCGGCCCGCTCAATGTCTCTCTATCTGGATGCGCATCTCAGAAGCAAAAGACAGTAAAGTACTAGGGCTCAGTGGTAGTCCTTAGGCATTGTTGTCCTCCTAGGAGCCGCCCTTAGCTTGCATCTGCTTTTTCAATTTGTGCATTTTGTTAGTATACATCTTTGCATATTGTATATATCAACTGTTGAAAACAGGAAGGTGGCCAGAATGGTCGCCATCAAGACTTTGTTTACCAAAGGATGCGATGCAATCTCCTGCGGTTTTGTTATTGTTGGTCAGCGAATGCGAAGAAATCTCCCTGAGTCCACGATTTGTTCGCCAACGGATGCGATCGAAAATCTCTTACGGCGTTGTTCAAATGGCAAGATACAATAAAATCTTCTGTGGAACCGAATCAACGACAGCCGGTCCTGTCCATTTCTCAATGGCTCGATCATTTATACTGATGATTGTCCCATCCTGTCTGCAACGGCTTGGTCATTTATACTGATGATCTTCCCCTCCAGAATTCAACGGCTCGATCATTTATACTGATGATTGTCCCATCCTGTCTGCAACGGCTTGGTCATTTATACTGACAATCCTCCCCTCAAGACTTCAATGGCTCGATCATTTATACTGATGATTGTCCCATCCTGTCTGCAACGGCTTGGTCATTTATACTGATGATCTTCCCCTCCAGAATTCAACGGCTCGATCATTTATACTGATGATTGTCCCATCCTGTCTGCAACGGCTTGGTCATTTATACTGATGATCCTCCCCTCAAGACTTCAACGGCTCGATCATTTATACTGATGATTGTCTCATCCTGTCTGCAACGGTTCGGTCATTTATACTGATGATCCTCCTATCCAGACTTCAACGGCTCGATCATTTATACTGATGATCCTCCCATACTGTCAAATTCCTCAGCGGTTTGATCACTCAGCTCATTGATCTCTCCGTCCGCACCCACGACAGCCGGTCCTGTCAAATCCATCAACGGTATCTAGCCATATCATCCATACAATCCACAACGACGATCAGATTATGGTCCGACGGTTTGTTCAATGGTCCATCCTTCTGCAACTAGTTGTTCCCCAGGAGAGTCCGCCTCGGCCTGCCCCAAACAACTACCTTCATATCAGTCTAGCTTCACACGCATTTTCCAACAGGCTTATTGCTCTGTCTCGGATGGTCTTTGATAAGGAGATTGGCTCTGATTCTCAACAGATGGAATTCGACCTGCCTGACACGACCTACCCGTGTTTGTTGGAATACTTTATACCGAGGATAGCTTGATCCCCAGCAACGACGGCCTGTCCCGTCCAAATCTGCAACGACAGCCTGTCCTGTCCAATTTTGATCAACAAGCGGCGATTCACTCGTCCACTTCTACCTTCATCCCCGGCAATGGACCTGCCTGTCCATTCCACCAATCAGGTTCTTTAAGTTTACTTGTCTACTTTGCTAGTATGCTTTGCTCTGGATTGCCTTGAGGGGTGTCTAGAATTCTTTGACGTTACTTGTACCAAGTCGATGGTGCTTCAAGTGCCGTCAAAGAGGGGCTACTGTAGACACCCCAATCTGGGCTTCCAGATTAGTTTACTTACGGTTTTTGATTCCCCGATGATGAAATGGATCAAGAACACCCCGGGAATGATAGCGTGTTTGAGCTTTGAGTGTTTGCAAAACCCTTGAACCTAACCTAGCCTAAGCCACTTCAAAAACCAAAAACCCAGCTGACCCGCGCCAGGGCGCATCCATCCCGCGCCCGGGCGCACCATCGCGCGAGGGTTTCACTCCATCGCGCGACAGTGCGCCAGGGCGCACCATCGCGCGACAGACTCACTCCGTCGCGCGACGGTCCAACCTACCACCAATCTTTCTGAAGGAGGACAGTTGGCCACCAATGCAGCCTCAGCCAGGCCTCGTGGACTGCTTGAACTCCTCTGTTTCCAACCAGATTCACCCCTTTTCCCTATAAGTATCCCCATTTGTTTCTCTTTCAAAGGGTTACAAAAATTCAAAAAAACTAAGCACAAGCTCTAGTGCTTTTTCATCCATTTTCACACCTCAACCAAGAACATAGCTTGTTCTTCCTCTTCCATCACACAACCATTCAAACACCTCATTCAAGTTTCAAACCTCAAAGCTCAATCATCCGTTCAAACTCAATCTAGGTATAGCATACCTACTGTCTTTCTGTTCTGATCCCTGAGGGGGGCTGGCAGGGCCAAGGCTGGTAATCAATACCAGTTCTGGTCCTAAAGCTGGCGAGGTTTCAAAACCGTTATGGCAAGAACCAGCGCGCGATAGAGCCACTCCCTCGCGCGACGATTTCGATCATCGCGCGACGGTTCTCGTGGGGATTGGTGTCTTGCTGTTTTGTGCTTTATTTATGTATAGATCACTGCAAGCATGTTAAAAACCAGTTTACTGCTTTCCTTTGTTAGAAATGCTAGTTGTACTTCAATATGAGTTTCTGTTATTTTGGAGTACCACTGGGAACATTCTGGATCTGTCCCAGTAACCCAGAAAGATGTGAACCAAGCACTGGTCTGGTCCGCGCCAGGGCGCAACCATCCCGCGCCAGGGCGCACCATCGCGCGAGGGTTTCACTCCATCGCGCGACAGTGCGCCAGGGCGCACCATCGCGCGCCAGACTCACTCCATCGCGCGACAGTGCGCCAGGGCGCATCCTCGCGCGCCAGAGTGACTCCATCGCGCGACAGTTTGCCTTCGACCAGTGACTGGCCTTGCACGGGTAGCTTGGATTTAGGCTGTTATTCTATCCCCACACTGTTTATGGGGTGTTTTGTCAATTTGTAGGGCTTTTAAGCCTCTAAACTGTATATTATACTGCTTATAACTGCGTGGTTTGTCCTGGGTGTGCACTGGTCCTTCCAGAGCCCAGAAGGTTTGAGAATAAGAGTTGTGGGTTTAAGCTCACCGGCGCGCGCGTGTTTTAGAGTTGTGCGCGCAAGAGTGAACAGCATGCAGTGACTTGTTCAGTGTATGCTGGTTTCTTCCTGCGCACGTCACTCCAAAACATGGGCTTCCCAGTTTGTTTAAACTCCCACAGCAGTCTGTTCTCATCCTATACTAACTGCTCATCCATGCTATCATCCCTCACATTCTGCAAACGTGTTACAGTTTTAATCTCCTTTAAACTGTTCCCCCGCCCTAATTGGCTAAAAAATGATTAATCAAACAGAATCGCAAACAAACAACATTTTTGCAAATGCCTAAGTAGAGACCGATCTCCGGATTGGGCGAGAGGGGTGCCATAAAACCCTTCCCCTCTCGTAACCTGGCTCCCGAACCCAGATATGGTTATGACGGACTGGTTCCTTAACTTTTTCAAATCAAACAGCGCGGCAAGTGCTTCAAAATACGGTTCCTTGGGTGTCGGACCTCCAAACCCAAGTGGCGACTCTGTATTTTTCGCGAGCGCTTGACGTCCAGCTTCAAAAGCGCTCCCGCGAACCGGCAGCATCTCTCCTTTCTCAAGAGGGTGGGGAACGGAATCCCTTCCCTCGGAAGAGAGAAAGAGTCGGGGCAAATCGCATTGCCCACAGGAGACCTCATTCAAGAGGTTAGCTTCCGGCCTCCAAAACTTTATGAGCCGGCCCTGTAGTCGAGGTGCGCAAGTTTGCCCAAGTAGTTGGTTATTAAAATACACATATACTTTAAATTTGTTAATTTATAATGAATAGGAGTACTAAAATTATTTTGGAGCAAATGTGCTTAACTTAACTCGTATATTACGGTTATAAAAAAATTTGGTGGCCCCACTATGTCAAATTTTTGGATCCGCCACCAGAGGTGGGATTGTACATTAGAACATCTCCTACCAAACTCTAAAATTAATAAAGAATGGATGTGATATATTTGGACGAGATTTTATAATTTATCCTTTCTTCTCTTAATTTTTTATACTTCATGGGAGAATACCGAAGGGACCCATCGTCTTTTTTATAGATTAGATCCCCAAACTGGAGATGTAGTCTCCATTTTTTGAAACCCAAAAATAAATTTAGAGTATAATATGCACATAATTTCAAACAAGTTCGGATATCAATGCATATTTTACGGATATTAATACACTTTCACAAATATCACTATATATTCATCAGATATCAATGCACTTTTTACATATTATCCTACACTCTTTGAGTGGATGTTAGAATAATCCATCTCTAAAAAGGACGATAGGTTCCTCATATATTCTCCTTAAAGTTCAAAAAGTTAAGAAAAAATGAGATAAATTACAAAATTATCTCTTTAATATATGTTACATCCATTTTCTATTTTACAGTTTTAGAGCTTGGTTGGAGATGCTGTTTTAGATAATTAAGGACTGTGGTGAAAACACGAAAGTTAATAAGAGGTGAACATTTAATTTGGTGATTCAGGGCCGTTTGATAAAACCTCTTCTTTTTTTGGTAGAGATAGAAATGCATTAAAACGAAATTATAGGAGCATCCACAGTGAAATAATCAAAAGTGAATAATCAAAAGTTGTCACATCATCTTTTGGTTATTCATTTAAGGGGTTGCTAAGGTTAGCAATGTAGAGGTCCACAATGATACAATCAAAATTGAATAACCAAAACTTGCCACATCACCTTTTTAACTTATAAAATTTAGAAATTGTGACATAGAAAACAATTTTTTTAAATAGTTTTCAAACAAATAAAAATAGGTTATTAGAAAAAGAGAACATAATTTTTTGAAAACTTTGATTAAAAAAAATAGTTTTTGAATAGAAAAGATTTTTCTTTCAAAAGAACAGTTTTTGATTCAAAAGAACAGTTTTTGAAAAAAAAGTTTTAATAAAAAACAACTGTTTAAATTTTTTTTTGAGAAAAACAGTTTTAATAAAAAAAAGTGTAAAAAAACTATTTTTACAAAAAAAATAAAAACTGTTTTTAAAAGTATTTTTGTTATAAACATGTTGAAAATGGAAGAAAGAATATTTTTGTGTAATGATAGTATACTTAATTGAGAAAATGTGAGACTATTAATTTGATTATTGGTAAAAGGTTGGTAGTTTTGATCATCCAAATGCCAAAATTTGATGAGTTGCTAAGATGTTTTTAAGTTTGGTTATTCCAATGTGAGCTCTTTTTGACCAAATGTTGCTAACTTTATAAACTTTTTTATTTTGATTATATCACTGTGGATGCTCTAAGAGCTTACAATTCGTGGGTATTTGAGTCTTTCTAAAACCAAATTCAACATAACCGAAATACAAGGAGCGACCGTTTGATAAACCTCTGTTTACTTGTTTATCTTGTGTCTGGCAAAGATTACTAAAAATCGCCAGCCATTTTAGATCATTCATATGTTTTGGGACATTATTGGGAAAATTTCATTTCGACCTCTGAACTTTCAGCCAATTGTCACATAAGCACTTATACTCCATTTTATTTCAATTAAACACCTATAGTTTACAAACCCCTAAATGCTACACCTATTGTAAGATTTCATCAATTTTCTCACGGAAATTGAAGCCATGGCACTATTTTGACCCTTACATGACTATATTTTCAGGAAACACCCCTCTTCTTCTTCTTTTCTTCTCTCTCTCTCTCAAAATAAAAAATCCTAAATTAAATTGAAAGGGTTTGTTGGAATAAATTCAAACTTCACCAATCCGAACCCCTTCTTTCTCCCTTCTTCTCCTTCTTCGAATTCATCTTTTGGTCTTGGGTTCGGGATTTGATTGTAAATGGGTGTTTGGAGGGGATTAGAGTGGGGGAGTGTTTGAGGGAGCAAGAGAACCGGGGGGGGGGGGGGGTGTTGTGGGGGGGGGGGGGGGGGGGGGGGGGGGGGGGGTGGTTGGGTTTTGTTCACATTCCACTTAAGTGGGTAAACATTACATTATTTCTTATTGGTTGAAATGATGTGGACTCTACCATAAAGTGATGTCTTATTTATCAAAATATATTGTATGGTAAGTGTGACATCACTTTGTGGTGGAGTTAACATCATTTCAACCGATAAGAGAGAGGGTTCTTTTAAGAAGAATGAACAAAATTGCACTGGGGTGTTTCTTGGCAATGAAGTCATGCAATGGTCAAAAGTGTCAATTCATGTCAGAATAGTGCCATGTCATCTATTTCCGTTAGAAAATTGACAAAATCTAATGGCAGGTGTCGAATTTAAGGGTTTTGTGACTACATGTGTTTAATTGAAATAAAATGAAGTATAACTAGTTATGAAACATTTGGGTGAAAGTTTATGAGACAAAATAAAATTTTTCCAACATTATTAAAAATTATCGCGCTTTCTAGCCTTTAGGCTTTGTCCCGCCATAAGATTTTCACACTTTTCTTCTAATAATTCATATATATTTTTTTTGTGTCTTTATCTACTTGAAATTTATTATATTACGGAGTATAATTTATTCAATACATTTTTTTCCACATTCAATGGCAATATTGTAAATTCATGTGAAGAAAAACAATAAAAGAAATGTGGATAATTAAGAGAGGAGTAAAAATCATTTTACTTTCAAGAATTGTATAGTGATTAAGCAAAACTTTCAACCTGATAAAATAGAAGTGCAACTTCCAAGGAAATTGTCGGTGAATCGAACCCTAGTCTTAGGGTGTTATACAGTGAGGCCTTGTTAATTAAAATAAGTACTTAAAAAATAAGAATTTTAATAAAATTGGGCTTGAGTCTAGTATAAAAGTAGAAATGAAAAAAAGAAGAAGAAGGAGAAGATGACAGTTTGGCTTAATAAGTCAACATGACTTAATTTTTTTGTCTTTGTTCATTTTTTTTGCTATTCGTTAATTTTGCATCAAATTTTTGTAACTTATTGATTTGTTTCATTGAGAGAAACCGAAAAAGATTTTTATTTTGGATCGAATTTCATAATTTTTTCAAAAAGACAAAAAAGTTAAAAAGACTGTTTTTTGACTTATTTTTGTCTTTATTCAAAAAATTATGACTTTCGATCATAATTCTTTACTTTTTCGATTACTCTCGATGATGAATCAATAAATTACAAAAATTTAAAGCAAAACAAATAAATGAAATTTTTTTGAATAAAACAAAAAAAAATTACACATCTTGAGATTAGTTCGAAAGTTCTGGACGATTTCTTTGACAGGCTGCCTTTGAATGGTTATGGGAGCTTCTAAGTACACGCCTTTTTTTCCTCTGCAATTTCTATCTTCCCCCCCTATAACTTTGTAAAGTTTTTTGCTTTACTTTTTTTTTTTTTTCCCCACACCCATTTCCCCCCAAATTGCCCTCCTCTCCCCTATACGAAAAATAAAAATATCAGAATACAGTAAGTTATAGAATAATAAATTTACAAGAACGCAAGTTAAATTGGAGTATTAAAAAAAATTAAATTTAATATTTGGAGCGTGAGAGGCAAAAAAAAAAAAAAAAACAAGGAGGTGTCCTCCACAAAGATAACCCCCACCGACGATGACCCACCAGAAATTTGGCGCTCGTGGTTTAAGACACTCGGACTTTTTTGTTTCTTTTCCCCGAAACCACTGACCGTACGAACCCTCTGATTTAACACATTATTCCATTCCAAGAAAACCTACCACGGAATAGACAAACAAACAAAAATCAAAACACAAGTACTACTCTCTCTCTCTCTCCCTCTCTCATTATCTGTAATTCTGTATGCCAATACAGAACTCTTCGTGTTCACATTTGACAAAAAAAAGTCTCTATTTTCAGTGACCCAGATCGGGTTCCGGCGAATTACCATTGAATTCCGGCGACCCATCTCATGTTTTGAAGAACCCATGTGTTTTCGCTGGGATTTGAGTAGAGAATGGTGTGACCCATTGCTTGAAATGAATCCAACTGGACGTAGTTGCTGTTCTTGTGTCTGTCATCCTTGAAAAGAGAAGGGAAGTGAAGTTTCTGGTAAAGAGTGATTTGCTAAATCTTGTAGTTTGTGGAGAGATGGAGGAGTGAAATGCAAATCTGGTGTATTTTTTTTAAATGGGTACCTGTTTCAGTTGTGAAGGTGAAAACCCACCAAAGCATTTTGTTCTTAATAACCAGCCAGGTATTCTTTAATATTCTTTTCTTGTATTTCATTTTTCCAATTCCCTTTCCTTTGATTTCCTTCTTTTGCTGCCCATTTATTTTTTTGTCTATTAGTATTATTCTTCAGTGAAGTACCCAACCCAACCCAACCGAGTCTTGTGCCCCAATCATTTGGGTTGGCTACACGAATCCTTGTTGTTCATTGAGTTCTGTCCAGGGCTGAATGGAAAAATAAAGGTTTTATTTTACCGTCAATGCGGTTCCTTTGTTAGTGGGTCTAGTATCACTATAATAGTCTAGGAAACAAGTTGTGGTTATGGATAGTATTGTGATGATTGACAATTTCCTTACGTTTTACTGAGAAACATGATGGAAACTCTAATTTGTGTGATGTAGAGTTATGGTTTTTGAAATTCGGTGACCGGCACGGGTATTGCAGTTGAGTGTGTGGACTAGATTTGAGTTAAACATAGTTTCTGAATTCTTCCAAATCCTCGACCATCAATTGCAGTTTCCTACACTGAAAAGAAGCCTAAAGGAAGTTGGGTAATTTTTAATTTTTCCATCTACAAATTGCTCTGCCTGCTTGGCGGTAAATTTAAAAAATTGCAAAAGATTACAGATCCATGGAACTAAAATTATAAGAGTTGGATATGTTTTCTTCGAAAGATGAACAAATTTTTGGAACAACTTGTTTACTGATTCATAGGGAATCAGTTAGTGATCCTATATTAATGCATATCGGCTTTCTTTAGGGCGTAGTAAGTTGAAATTATATAACGAAATTGGTTAAAAATTCAGGGCATTGTTAATGTTTGAACTTTGTGGGGTAGAAAGTGATTGTAAGTTATGATGAGATAACTGATGTTATCATTTCCTTATATTCTCGTGACTATTTGGCTTGAAACAGGAAATGGCTCTTTGATATCTTCTACCAAAGCAAACTCCACACTTCCTGAAAAGCCAAGTACGTTGGAGTTGCATGGATTCAAAAGTGGAGGAATCACTGCATCGACTCCCAAAATGTGGGGGACCTCCGCCGGAATCCTGGGTATAGTAATGTTGATGTCTTTACGTATGAGGAGATGAGGTTGGCAACAAAGCACTTCCGGCCTGATAAAGTGCTTGGTGAGGGTGGTTTCGGGATAGTGTATAAAGGAGTTATAGATGAGAGTGTGGAGGCCAGGTTACAAGATGACAAATGTGGCAATTAAGGTGCTTGATCTGAAGGTTTTCAAGGAGACAAAGAGTGGCTGGTATTTTCTTCTGATTGCATTTCTTTACCTCTTTTTTTGGCAGTTCATTTTTCTTCCCTTCAAATTTGCGTAAACTATTGATTGGTATAGAAGAGGCAAACGTGAAAAAAATATTGGGAGGGAGAGAGAGCGAGAGAGATTCCACAGGACTGTAGTGAAGAACAATGATTCTGCTTGATCTAGTTGATGCTGTTGAAGTGCAGTATGAAGATGACATGAAAAAGTCTTTCTTTGCTGTGATGTATTGCCAACTGCTGCTATCTTTACTTCAGCATGGAATCCCCCAAACAAGAGACGGCCTTTTCCACATAAATAACTGCCTAGAATATGTAGAATGCTACCTTGTTAGGCCATCACTATTTTCCCAAAGTTCAACATAGAATAAGATAGTACCTCTACCATTTAAAGAAAATTTATGTCTTTAGACTAGGAAGCACTTTTTAGGTGAATAAATTTTCCTTGACAGAAGGTTCATCAAAGGTGGAGTGAACATGCTTTACCAAGAATTTTTTTTTTTTTTTTTTGTAGAGATTAAATAGCATTTATTTTCCCGATGATTAATTGCTATGGATAAATATGTGAAAATGGTTAGATGCAGTACTGAGTCTAGCTTTTATAGGTAATTGGCTGCGAAGATTTGTCTATTATGGGATAGATGGGGGAAGAAGGTGGTAGATTTGAAAGATGGGGGTGCACAAGGTGACTGGCCTTGCAAGAGTTCATTATCTGTTATGCGTTGGCCTTTATAGAGAAATTAGGAAATGTTGGAAGACTTTGTGAGTTTCTGTAGTATTGTGGTGGGGGATGGTAGGAGAGAAGTTGTCTTATGTCTTGTGTGGAGGAGTGGCAGAGGATCGGTGTGCTACAGAGCCTGACTACATCCCAAGAGATGGACGTGGTGTTTTGTGGGTGATTTGGTGGCAAACGGAGGTGCAGGATTAGGAGTTCCATAAGGACTCAAGATCCTCCCAAGAATTCACATGCCAACACTGGATAACCTGAATGGAGAAATAAGATTATTGTCAGTTGGTGCTACTGCTACTTGTGCAAGCAAGACAGGAAAACGGTATGTATTGGACAATGGAAGTGATGTGGGTGTTTCTATCACCTCTGATGGAAACACCCACAAATAAAGAATTTCTTGGTTAGGTGTGGTGTGGGTTTTTCCATCAGAGGTGATAGAGCTTGTTCATTTGTTGGAAGGGTGAGGGTTGGCAGGAGGCGTAGGTATGTTTTAGTCAAACTTGTAACTATAAGTTCGGTAGTGGAAAACCCTTTGCATTGCCCCCGCCCCTTGACCCAACCTCTAGTTAGGTGACATCAACTTCCTGGAAAAAACTGTAGATGTCATTAAGGACAATTGATTTTTTAGTGTTGAAAATTTTATGAACAAAGAATCAAGGCTATTGTGGCCACATTCTCGAGACATTCGCAAGGTTTGGGTTTGATATATGATCCATGCATCAGGGCCCTTCTCTGCTGTAACAAGTTGGTTGAATTGTCTCATACCTGTGTTACTTAGACAAGTATTTCTCTCTCAATAGTATCAAGATTAATAATGCCTTATGAGTTACGGAACTATAGAAGATACTTGGAATCCATATGTATTTTTTTGCAACATTAGATTGTTGTTGTTAACTACGACGTTCCTTGTGAAAGGGCTAAACTTGTTTTTTTAGTAGATTTAAAATGGAGAATTTGTTGTTGTATGCATGCAGGCAGAAGTGAGCTATTTGGGTCAGCTCAGTCACCCAAATCTGGTAAAGCTCATTGGTTACTGTTGTGAAGATGAACACCGGCTGTTAGTCTATGAATATATGGCATCTGGGAGCCTGGAAAAGCACACTTTTTCGAAGTGAGTACTAAATTGACTTCTAGATGTTTTATAGTAGGACCCCTGAAGGAATCTCCACTTGTATACTTGAACCAAGATTAAAAGATGCTACTCGTCAAGTAAACAAGATTCAGACTTCTAAGTAATCCTCGAAAGCCAACTAGATTTAGCTTCTTAATTTTTTCCTGCAAAGCTTGAATTATTGGCCTATATTTCTGTTGCTTTGATTTTCTCCTATTGTTTTCTTTTATACTTCTTCAGCATCATTCATAAATACAATGCATATGACTTCTTCTTTAGCATCATATTATTGTGCATATTTGTAGAAGCACCAAGGTTCTCTCTTTGAAGCAAAATGTGTAGAAGACAATAGGTAGGCCCCAATTTCATGTCACATATTCTGCTGCCATAGCACTGGGCATATGAGCACTTTCCACCGTACCTAGTGACATGGGGGAAAATGAAAATTGAAAAAAAATACAATGTGACATCTGTGCACATGGAAAAACTGGAAAAGCAAAATCCTGCCGAAAAAGACTGACCGAATCAACATTTCCGCAAGTTTCTAATTTATGTTTCCTGTGAACTTAAATGTGGTTACTTGGAGCTTTGTGCTTTAGAAATAGTCTTCTACAAGAAAGGATGTAAATGGAGTAAAATGGAAAGATTTAGCGGATGCATGCGAATGTGCTTCTTAAGACAAATAAAATGTTGAGAATACTTCTGTATTAAAGCACCTTTTGCTCTCCAGAAATAATGGAGTAGATTTCAGGTAGTACGTTGAATTGCAGAAAATGTTAATATTTGAGTCACTGACTCACAGTAGTTCAAACGTCGGCATTGGCATGAAGTATTATATTAACATGACCCTATTAGAGACAGCAAACAAGAGTAAATCCATCCTGTTGAAGACTGGCGCGTAGCCTCTCTTCATCCCCCTCCCCCCTGCAAACGAGACTAAACCTGTTAAAAACAAAAAGATTGCTGAAGTAAATCCATTTTGCTTATAGACGACTGATTGTTTATGCCTAAAAACAAGAGTTTTACCCCATTCGTTTATTCATTATGGAAAACCAGAAAAAATGATGTAAACCTCAGAGAAATAGAAGAGTTTTGCAGGAAACGCTGAAAACTAATGCTGGCCTCTGTTGAGATAAAATGTTGCTTACAAACTACTTAAAAGTTGAGCTTTGTGCTTGTAGGAGTTTGTGCTACTCTCACATGGTCAAGAAGAATGAAGATTGCTTTAGACGCTGCAAGAGGGCTTGCTTTCCTTCATCTTGCAGAAAGGCCTATCATTTATCGGGACTTCAAGACATCAAATGTCTTGCTAGATGTGGTTAGTTCTGGCACTGTCATGATTTTTAATTTTTCTTGCTCAATGTGGTAATTTTGTGAACGAAATCCCTGCAGAAATATGTTAGTTATACCGTCATAGCCAGCTTTGATTTAGTAAATGGTGATTCTGAAACCAAGATGTTTGGCACGTACGGGATGTGGGTTTGGCATTTCCAGTCAAAGTTTACAGAGGTGGTTAGTCGCTCATGAGGCGAGGCGTAAGCCTCAAGGTGTTTTTATTTTTCTATTGACAAAACTATAATTAATTAAACTACCATAAAAAAAGAGAGAGTTTGTGTTTGCACCGTACACAGGCGTCTTACAAAACTAAGAAGATAGTTGAATTTGTAAAAAAAAAACATGTCAAGGCATACAAACATAGTGCAATTATAGATCCAACCTTTAAAAGCACTAGAAGTTGTCTTGCAAACAAACATGGGAACCCTTCATCTTTGCCCCAACAACTTATAATGAACCGACTCTTCACCTACCAAAGAAAAAAAACCCGTCTCATGTGATGCACTTGCCTCCCTCACCTTGGCAAAAGGTGTCAAAAGCGTATGTCTCCATCCACCTCGGACGGATGGGCGAACGCCTTTGTGGTTCTCAGCTCAAAAATCAACGCCGGGGAGCGATTTTGTTGTGCTTGCCTCAAGGCGAGCTCCAAACTCTCCATTGAAAACATTGTTTCCGGTTTCTACACGGATATTGTTTTATGAAACACTAACTCAACTTCTTTTGGAAACTGAAACGTTAAGAGTGAATTGTTTTGAGTTATGAATTTTTTGTTTTAGACAGTTTTATTTTTGTATTATGCAGTTGAGTCATCTTTTGACTTATGAAAACTGTTTTTTTTGACGGAAAACTCTTAATAGGGTAATAGCCACTAGCCATGTACAATTTGAATTTTCCATTCTCTATTCAAAGAAATATTTCACATAACAGTAGCCAACTTCTTGTGAAAAATGGAACATCATGGCGACTCGTGGAAGTCTTTCGTGAATTCTGTCTTTTATGCTTTGGAATTAACTTCTGTATGTTGCTAAAAGTTCAATAATGATGGCAGGATTTTAATGCAAAGCTTTCTGACGTTGGGCTGGCTATGGATGGGCCTATGGGAGACCAGACCCACATATCAACAGAAGTCAAGGGCACTTATGAGTATTTAGCCCCAGAGTATATTGAGACTGGTGAGTCTTCCAATGGCTTGTTGTAATGAATCGCATTATGTTAATCGGTACTTGCGTAGTTGCATATCCCGCATGACATTGCATTTTGAGTGGGGACTAGGGTGTTTAACTTCCTTTTATTTCATCTCATTAAAGTGACCATCGTGTTGACTTAAATGACTTTTTTCTTGACCGAACCTCTATTTTTATTCAACTGCAGCTTTTGTCAATTTCTGTTATACCTCTCTGGTTTGATCCAGTTTTTCTCATGCTTTTGGTTGCTTGAAAAGTTGGGCCCAATGAAAATTTGGATTTGACTTTACTTAAATCTGGAGCTTGTTTGTTTGGCCTTATATTCCAATCAATTGAGGTTGGCAACATAAATCCCTAGTTGCTTCTTCTATGTCAAAGAGGTATATGTTATTAGTACTAGGTTAAATTTAAGGGTCTCCATTCACATAATTGTTTTAATTGTTCAATGGAACAGAAGATTAAAAAATGCCCAATGGATGAACTAAACTTCACTTGTTAAATATCTAATGAGAAGATACAGTAATAGACTATTTGTTCAATCTAAATGCTACTAAAATTGATAGCAAATGACTAAACTAACATTAGATCTACATAAACATGGTGTTAGATTATTATTTGTTATAAAAAACGAAGTTATATTATTATTTTTTTTATAAAAAAAGATGGTTTTGGAGCACGTCATCGGCCTGATTGTTGAATTTAGGGTTCACCTCCACGTGGTTCAGAGTACACCCAACCTGTAGCAGTTTTTGTCAATTGTAGAAAGACTTGTATACTCTTTCCATGAGAGCACCTAGAACAGTGGGAGTAGAGAGTCGCTTCCTTGCTACTATCTTCAAAGCCTGGATTTTTATCCTTAACTTAGAGTCCCAAAAGGTGCGGTAATCTGGAAGCTATGTGTTTCAAGCCATTTATATACCTGAGCTCTGGGAATTGAAGTGGTTCCCTTTGCCCTCTATGTCTCAGCCATTCTTCATGTACTTGAGCTATTCATTTCTAGATTTGTTTGCCGTGTTGGCGGCATTGAGTTTGCAATATTTAGAAATTTATTGTTTTCAAGCAGTGAAAACTCTCCGAATTTGCACGTAGAAACCTTTATGTACTTTTCACTTGTTTTTTGCAAGACTGGGAACTTCTGTAATTGCCCGACTTTTGCAAGTCTCTTATTTCGAAATATTTTCTGCATGTCCTCTTCTCTATAAGTCTATAACCACCATATACGTATCTAAACAAACAAACAGCTATTTGTTCCTGCACAATTGTTTATATGTACTTGACCATAAACCTGAACTAAGATGAACCTGTTGATAGATTTAGCAAATTGCCCCACTAGCGAAAATGAGCTAAGAATGAGTACATGTAAAATATGAACTAAAACCTAAAGCAGGTCATGAGAAATGATTTTGCCAAAACATTTTTATACATCTGCATTTGTCTGTTATGGCCAACTGGTCTATGTTTTCTTGAATGGATTTCTTCCATAGTTCCATTGTATTCAAAGACATGATTTTCACTACCCTTCTGCACGGAACCTGGAACTCATAAATAGAAAAACTATCTTGTGATTTACTAACTTACGTGGATAAAGGGAGTACAGAAATAATTTCTCCATACATAACTGTATGCACACGCTTAACTACAACTAAAGGCAGCTTTAGAACTAATCTATATCTCTCTGCTCCTGGACACAGGGCAATTAACAACTCGAAACGATGTTTATGGTTTCGGGGTAGTGTTACTTGAGATGCTGAGTGGAAGGAAAGCAATGGACAAGAGCAGGCCTAGTGGAGAACACAACTTGGTCGAGTGGGCCCGCCTGCCCTTTATAACTAAAAAGAGGCTTTTGAGGCTTTTGGACCCTAGAGTGGAAGGACAGTACTCTACCAAAACTGCCCTAAAGGTGGCCCACTTAGCCGACCAATGCCTTAGTAAAACCCCTAAAGAGAGGCCTTTTATGAACCAGGTGGTCAAAATATTGGAGACCCTTCAAACACAAGAAGAAAGGCAAGACTGTTAAGAAGTGGAGGGGGTGGCAGTATAACACCATATGAAGCTCCGAAAGCTACATCTGAGAGACGCCCGGTTAGAACTGAAAGTGAACAGGAAGCGGCTCGGGTGCCTGCATTGAGCATTCCGGTGAATGGAAGGAGCAAGAGTGAGCCTCCGAAAGAGTGGGATCTATATAGACAAGATGAGGCACGTGAATTTGAACGGAAAATATGATGGCAGTTGGATTGCTGGAGCTATCCACCTGTGTATTATTCTCTTGTTTTTCTAGTTTTTTTTTTTTTTTTTTCCTATGTGAAATTGTTTTGAGCCCCTAAACTATTCTTTTTTTATTGGAAGAAGTATAGATGTTCAAGCAACCGTATTTTTTTCAATTTTTCCAATCTATTTATTTTTTTCTTATTCGGAGACGACCTTGATCAGTAGGCCGATCATGTAGCATGTAAGCTGCCAATATTCAATCAACATGCATTTTTTATACGAGTTGACTCATCAGTGATCCCAAAATAATTAAGGTTCATATCAACTAAATGGACCGAAGAGTAGGCCAATCTAATCTTACACCAATGTTGTGTTTCGCTCACAACACCAGCCCCTGGATTTAATGCAATTAATCAAAGTAGAATACAAGATAACCCAACACATTACTGTAAAACTCTACAACTCTTTTCTTTTTGTTCGCATGCAAAAATATACAACGAGATTGTAAAAATCAGTATAACATTGAAAAGAAATACTACAATGCCAAGACATTTAACAAATGGGTTGGGTTTCAAATTTCATAAGATTGTTTGCGTATGCATGTAAGTGGAAATATTAATTTCCTCAACATTTAATTAATCAAAACAAAAAAAAAATAGTTGAGAAGATAAATATATTATGTATGTTATTATTTTTATAGTTTTGCAAAAGTGAAAGTAAAAGGTAACATTTTATATATATTCATTTAATTTGCATAAAATTCAGTTTCATCCCTTCTTGAAGGAGAAATGACAATTTCGTTAGTGTAGACGCCCTAATTTGGCTTGACAAGTATTTAGGCCCACTTTGGACATATCACGATGATGAATAGGTTATTGTGGAGCTATACGACTAAAAGAGTACGAAGTCCTACTTGAGTGGTTTGTTAGAGATTTTCAAAATAAAGGAGTCGTCGTTTTGGTTTTGTAAATTTCCTTGTTTCCTTAGAGCATTCGCATTGTAATAAGCAAATTATTGTGGATAAGCAAACTTAACAACAATGCTCAAAAAATACCCCACATTGTAATAAGCAAAGTTACAAGTCTTTTAGTAAATAACCAAATTTCACTCATTCCATAATCAAACTTAACAACTTTTTCCAATAATCAAAACTCAATAACCAAACTCAATAACTAAACTCAAAACTCAATAATTCAAAAACACCTCACATTAGAATCGTCTCATCGAGACAAATAATTTGGTGTAGTCGGGTGCGTGATTGGAACTCGTTTGCGATTGGACATATGTGCATTGTGTATTATGGGGGGTTTGCTTTGTTCGAGATGCAAAAATAACCAATGTAGAGGTAGAAGTTGTTAAGTTTGATTATGAACTAAATGGATAATCAAATGCTGATGTGGCACATTTTGATTATTGGTTTTGATTATTCCCATTGCGGATGCTCTTATAATGCTTGTTTTTCCTCTTTGTGAGATTTGTCCCACATTGGTTAGTTGAAAGATGTTGGAGTGGTATATATTAGGAAACATTCCTAATATGAATAAACAATGACCTAGTGTGGTGCAGCCCTATGGTGCTTTGCATCATACCGGTAGAGCCGGTACACACTCACACACGCTGTCACACACATGCACGCGCGCGGCGTGGGCTGTGGGTTGTGGCGCTTTAGCGGCGCACTTTGCACTAGGCGCCTTGTAGGCGCCATTTCTTATTGCGAGTTGGCGGTAAGGTGGCACTGACGTGGATGCCGCATGTCACACACGTGGCAGGTGAGTCACACGGAGCGGTTCCGATCGGGTGCAACTCGAGCCTACGGGTGCGTTGGTTCGTAGAGTTGCTATCTCAGCCGTCGATCGCGAATGGGCATGATCCAACGGATTGAATCAAATCCGATTGGGTGTGAATGAAACAGTACACCAGTTCGGTGTGACTGATTGATTAAGACCGTAGGATCTGATCCAACGGTCAAATTGGATCGGGTGCGTACCCATTCTTAATGGGTGCGTGTGGCTTATAAATAAACCACTACTTGTCAGAATCCAGACACACATATATGATGAATTTCTTCCACATCTCTCTATATATTTCCTAGCATTCATTTTGCGTTCTGTTTTGCTGCAGAAAATAGAACACAGTGATTCTCAGTTCTTATATTCATTCAGCAGGTATTCTGTCCATTTCGTTAGTGCAAATGAAAACGGAAAGAACTTCGAGTATGGGCTTCGATTTATTTTGAAGGTAGATTTGCTGTAACCCTTTGTATACCAACTGGTGGGGGCAAATACTGTATTTAGGAAAGCGACATAGTCGTGACTCGAAACGTTTGTGGAGGTTTTGCCAGCAATTCAGAATTTGCAGCAGCCGTATTTTCCAACATGGTTGTGAACCTAAATTGTTGGAAAATCATTCATAACCCTTTCCTTACCATTTCTCACCTTTTCCCACCTTTGTTGACACTTCTCCTATTCATCGTCACTCTCCCTTTGGTCCAGAACCAGCACCTTTCACCATTTTTTTGTCAATCGCCACAAACTTCTGACGATCTCTGATCTCCTTTTCTCCAGCAGAATATTCCAGAGACAGAGTTAGCGGTCAAGCGGCTTTGTATCAGTTTCAAACTCTAATTGTTTACATCGTCTCCATACACTCTCAGTTGAAGGTGCAGTCACCATGTTTTAGCAAATGCTATGTAGAAGAAATTATATAGCATTTATTTAAATGATGATTAATGGCTATTGTGAAAAAAGTTAGATGTTAGCAACTTAAGAAAAGGTTCGTACCAACTCAAGTTTTGAAAGGTAAGTGGCTGTGTGGATTTTTCTGTCAGAGGAAAGAAGGTGGAGGAAGGTGGTGGCTTTGAAGTATGGGAGTGGCAAAGTGCACAAGGTGACTCGGCTGGCAAGTGGTCATTGATGTGTTACGGGTTGGCCTTTAGAGAGAAAATTAGGAAATCTGGGAGGACTCTGTGAGCCCGTAGGAAAGATAAGTTTTGCTCTCATGTGCGGTTTGGCAGAGAAATAGGTCTGCTGCAATGAGACATGGGTGTGGTGTTTTGTGGGACATTTGGCGACAAACGGAGGTGCATAAATAGGAGTTCTATGAGTTGAGGGATATGGAGAGGCTTTGTCTTGTCTAGCTTTGATTTCGGGTACAACCTACTGAAATGGATATTAGATGTTTTTGGGGTCATTTTGAATACTTTTTTTTGTTAACTATCAAGGTTGTGTGGGTGGGTCTTTTTTCTTCTTCCTTGGTCTGAAAAAAATTCTCATGTGCAAGCAAGACGGGAATACAGCAACACATCTTCTATGCATTGTTGGACAGCTTGTGTATATTGGACATCGGGACTTTCTTGGTTAGGTGTGGTGTTGGTGATTCCATCAGAGGCGATGGAACTTCTCCATTTGTTGGTAGGGGTGATGGTTGCCAGGAGGCATAGGTTTATTTGGATGACATTTCCTCTGTGCTTTAACTTATTTGGGGATGTTAAACAATGAATCAAGGCTAGTGCGACCACCACTTGAGACAATTGCGTAGTGTGAGTTTAATATGATCCATACATTTGCTCCTATCTAACAAGTTGGGTGGATTGTCTTATACCTGTGTTGCTTAGACAAGTATTTCTGTCTAAAAATTATCAAGATTGATGCCATACGAGTTAGGGAACAAAACTTTGAGGATCAACTAAAGAAGGTACTTAGAATCCAGATGTATTCACTTAATAATATTTTGATTGTTCATAGGTAAGACATTCCCCTGGAAGAAATAAACATGTTTTTTTATTTTGGTTCATGTTTGTGGATTTTACACTTTAAAAGGGAGAATTCACTCTGTTGTGTGTGTCTGCAGGCGGAAGTGAGCTATTTGGGCCAGCTTAGTCACCCAAATCTGGTAAAGCTCATTGGTTATTGCTGTGAAGATGACCACCGGCTGTTAGTCTATGAATATATGGCATTTGGGAGCCTGGAAAAACACCTTTATCAAAGTGAGTACCAAGTTGAGTTCTTGATGTTATTCATTTGACATGAACTGCTGCCATAACACGGGGGCAGATGAGCACTTTCTGCCATACCCAGCCATGAAAAATGTTAAAAACGAAGGATGAAAGCTAAAAATCGCCTGCTGGAAGAAAAAAAACCCCAACAAAATCCAGCATTTCCCCAAGCTTCTGCTTCTAATTTGTGTTTCCTTTCAACTTAAATGTGGTTACTTTGACCTTGTTGATTAAGTAATTTCCCAAAAGAAAAGATAGAAATGGTATGAAGGCCGGACCATGTTATTGGACATAAGAAAAACACATCTGCACACTGCAGAAAAGAAAATATCTCGAATCATTGAGGAATTAGTTCAGCTTATCCATATGTGGGCATTGGAATAAGTATTTTGTTAGAGACAGAGAACTCAAGTAAATCCATTCTGTTGAAGGATGGCACATAGCTTCATCTTCTTGCTTTTTATTTTTCCCCCTGCAAAAAAGAGAGAACCTGTTAGAACAAAAGAATGCTTGAGTAAATCCTTTTTTTGGAAAGAAGGATCATCATTTTTTTTGTAAGAACAAGATTTTTTACCCAATTCTTTTATCCAACATAGAAAACAAAAACAAAACCTGCATACTTGGTGGGGAAAAAGAGGTTGGCAGTAATAGTGTAATACTGGAAACTAATGCTGACCTTTCAAGTAGTTTAGGCCACACTTACGTGACCATCTGTTGAGATAAATATTGCTTCCATGCTACTTGTTATTTGAGCTTTGTGCTTGTAGGAGATTGTGCTACGCTAACATGGTCGAGAACGACGAGAAGAATGAAGATTGCCTTAGATGCTGCAAGAGGGCTGGCTTTCCTTCATATTGAAGAAAGACCTACCATTTATCGTATCTTCAAGACATCAAACATCTTGCTAGATGAAGTTACTTCTCGCACTGTCTACCATCATACCTAGTTTTGATTTAGTAAATGGCTATTCTGTATGATGTTAGGAATGCACAGTATGGCTTTTCCACTCTATATACAAGGAAATTGTTTTATGAAATAGTGACCGACTTTTTTTTTTGGAAAGTGGAACATTAACAATGAAATCTTCTTGAATCATATAATTTCCCTTGATAATATTTGGATCTTTGTTAGAATAATGTACCATTCAACCATCTTTTGACTTAATGACTGAAGACTCTTAAAAGAAGATTTCGCATAACAGTAACCAACTTCTTATGAAATGAAACTTCGTGGGGACTAGTGAAGTCTTTTGTGAATTATTCTTTGAAATTTTTTTTTCCTTTGCTAAGTGTTTAATAATGATGGCAGGATTTTAATGCAAAGCTATCTGACTTTGGGCTTGCAGAGGATGGCCTATGCAAAACCCAAGCCACACACAAGTGATGCACAATTCCGGTTATGAAGCCCCAGATTGAGTATCTTATGAATGGTGAGTCATCCATTGCAAGTTGGAATGAATCACATTTTGTTCGTTGGTACTCGCATATCCCGTATCCCGAATGACATTGCATTTTGAGTTGGGATTTAACTTCCTTTTATCTCATCTGACTCATCTCATCAAAGTGACATTGTCTTGACATGATTGACTTTTTTTTCCTTGACTGAACCACTATTTTTATTCAACTGTAGATTTTGTAAATTACTGTGATACATCTTGGTTTCAAATCTTGGAGCTTAATTATTTGTTTGGCCTTATATCCCAATTTATTGGGGTTTGCTATATAAATCCATAGTTGCTTCTGCTACGACAAAATGCTATATGTTATTAGTACTACGTTAAATTTACAGTTCTCCTTTTACAAAATTGTTATAATTGTTCAGGAGAACAAAAGACAGAAGAAAGCATGTAATGATCTAAACTTTCACTTGTTAAATATCTCAACATAAGATACAATGACAGTACAACCTAAATGGTACTAAAATAGAAGCAAATCACTAAAGTAACAATAGAACTACATAAATATAGTGATCATTTAATAAATACATCTTTCGGCATATATATCGAGCATTTAAGGTTTAGTTGAATAGCACTTCATCGGTCTGGTTGTTGAATAGAGTTGGTTCACCCCCATGTTGTTCAGACTAAACCCAAACTGTAACTCGTTTCTGTCCATTGTACAAGGACTTGTATACACGTTCCATAAGAGCATGTAGAATTGAGGGACTAGAGAGTGGCTGCCTAGCTACTATCTCAAAAGCCGGGACTTCTGATCCTTAGCTTAGAGTCCCAGAAAGTGTAATAATCTTGAAGGTAAGGAGCTACATGTTTCAAGCCATTGGTTATGTACCTAGTCTCCGGGAATAGAAGTGGTTCCCTTTGTTCTAAAAGTCTATGCCATTCTTCATGTGTCTGAGCCAGTCGTTTCAAGATTCGTTTGTCATTTTGGCAACATTGGATTGCAGTATTTCGAAATTTAATGTTTTCAAGCAGTGAAAACTCTTGCAAATTTCCCACATAGAAACCTTGATGCACTTTTCACTTGTTTTCTGTGAGACTGGGACATTTCTTCTGTGACTGCCCTACTATTGCATGTGACTACCTTCTGCTCTTATTTCGTAATATTTTCTGCATGTCCTCTTGAATGTAGATCCTTCCTTTGATGCCCAACTCTCTTGAATGGCTAACTTGCATTGCATACAGGAACATGATTTTCACTATCCTTCTGCATGTTGGCACTCCCTTTGTCTTTATCAACATGATATTTGCAAATATTACCTTTAATTTGTCTAAAGTGAGCAACGAATTTGTATATAGAATTATGCTTATCTACAATAGGGGAGAGCACAGACGTAACTATATCCACACACTTAACTACAACCGAAGGCAGCTCTCTCTCTCTCTCTCTCTCTCTCTCTCTCTCTCTCTCTCTCTCTCTCTCTATTCCTTGCATATAGAATTATGCTTATCTACAATAGGGGAGAGCACAGACGTAACTATATCCACACACTTAACTACAACTGAAGGCAGCTCTCTCTCTCTCTCTCTCTCTCTCTCTCTCTCTCTGTGTGTGTGTGTGCGCGCGCGCGCGCGTGTGCACACAGGGCTTATGGCAGCTTGAGGCGGTGTTTATGGTTTCAGGGTAGTGTTACTCGAGATGCTGATTGGAAGGAGAGCTGAGAACATGAGCAGGCCCAGGGGAGAACCCAACTTGGTGGAGTGGGCCCGTCCACTCTTATTCCACAAGAAGAAGCTTCTCAGGGTTTTGGACCCCAGAATGGAAGAACAGTACTCTACTAGAATTGCCCGAGTGGTGGCCTGCGTGGAGTACCAATGCCTTAGCTATAACCCTAGAGAGAGGCCTGTTATGGCCCAGGTGGTCGAAATACTGGAGACCTTTCAGACACAAGAGGAAAGCCAAGAAGATGCACTCTCCTCAGAATTGGAGGGGGTGGCAGTATAACACCATATGAAGTTCCGAAGGCTACATCTGAAATTGTCTATTCCCCTAACGATTCCCATTGGAGAAACGACAGATGTTATCTTTTATGATCACAAGTTTAGGGTAGTGATGCTTTTCTTTTATGATCACAAGTTTAGGGTAGTGATGCTTTTCTTTGGGCAAGGAGTCGTTCTTAGCGGTCAGCATGTTAGATTAGTACAATTGGGCGGTCGGCACTTCTCCATAAGCTGTAACTCTAACGGTACAATCACTTGAGCTACACTAAGTATACGATGTACTACATCGGAGTGGGAGTCACAGCCAAAAGTAAGCCACAGTTTATGTAATGCAAGCTGAGGAATGCTGGTCTGCAATCAAATTTCAAACAACAGTACTACCAAAAACACGCCCACACACACACAGACACAGAGAGAGAGAGAGGGAGAGAGGGGTACCATACGTAAGCCACACAATCCACGGTACAAGTGCCATACTGTCTTTTTTTGGGTACACAAATGTACATGCAGACACACTACTCCACATATCCGCTAGCGCCATACTATCTGGCTAAGTGAGTAGGAAGAGTTATTTTTCTTCTTTTCCACATAATCTAACTATTCAAAGTTATAGTGCTTGTCCACAGTCTCGGAAACATCCCAAGTGCAGCTCATCCCTTTTGGGAACTCAACAAAGTCACCCGCACCAATCTCTACAGCCTCCTCTTCTTTATTAGATCCAGCTGGGTAGACCTTCACCTTACCCTTCAGCAGATAGCATGTCTCTTTGCTATCGTACGTCCATGGGAATTTGCTTGGAGGGCATCCCCACCTGTACATCGTCTCACAGAGAAAAAAACATGAATAAAATTTTGACACCGAATCTTCAATAACCATGGCTAGATGCAACTCCACAGAGGACAAAAAGCCATCTCAAGTTTAATTCCCAAATGTCAGTGTTGGTTTACAAGTGGAGGACAAGTTAACTTGTAATGTGTTTCTCAAAAAACTTATGTTCTCAACGTGTATGAGCATTCAACTTCTAATAATTCAAAACAAATAGTAGGATATGTTTGGATGTGCTTTTCAACGTGCGACTAAAGTAATTGATGACTGCCTTGTCATGTCGCAGTCACACCTGGCGTATCACCCGAATATTTGCAGAAATAACCAGTACAACATGTTCATAAAATTCCACGAATTTTTGAATAATTTTGTACCATCCTAATAACATGAAAAGAAACGAAAAACAGAGACTATATCTCCACCAAAATATTTTACGTCTTGACATTTAAACTTAATTTATCTTGAGAACCCAGAAGGAATAACCACTTATAACCTCAGAAAAGTATATACCAGCTTTACACTTGTAAAATAGATAGA